>JASGXE010017750.1:0-33244 GCA_030068105.1 Sinentomon sp. SZTP_YWyxl
AAAATTTGTTCCGGATGCGAAACAGAGGAAATATCTTTTGGTGGTTGTTGAGAATTTCTCCAAATGGGTGGAACTTTTTCCTCTACGAGTAGCCTCTACAAATAATATCATTAATCTTTTGGAACATGAAATCATATACATGTATGGAATCCTATGGCTTTTATCACTGACTTGGGATCCATTTTCACAGACACTTGGGATCCAGACCAGATTGTGTGAAGTACTTGGGTTTAAATTTTAACAGCAAGCTCAGCTGGACTCCTCATATCCAAAAGATTGTTAAAAAGGCATGGCATCAACTAAGTTTTCTCATTCGCAATTACAATCATGCTTCACGGCGTATAAAGTCAATTCTGTATTTTTCAACTGTAAGGCCTTTGCTAGAATATTCTACCACCACATGGAGCCCTTATCAAAAATGTCACATTGATGCAATTGAGGCTGTGCAAAGAAGGGCAGCTAGGTTCGTAACAGGAAATTTTGCTTTTGATGCAAGTGTGACAAGCATGTTGACTGATTTGGGCTGGGATTCCCTCAACAAAAGACGGTTACTACATGGGCTGTCTGCATTCAGGAATTGCATTGTCAACAAAGGTGGCTGGGGGGATGGGCCCTGGATCTTCACTCGGAATGACCATAATACAAGAGCTAGCAAGGCAATTTCCTTTGTGCCAATTTTACTCTTCAAAAATGTAGACAGGTATTCCTTTTTTAATCGCAACCTTTTTCTGTGGAACAAACTTGCATTGCCAGCTGAAATCTTGCAGTCACCTGAAAAGCAATTCACTGATGTCATTTCTTCAAAACTAGATGTTTAGATAGTCAGTCTTCATGGCAAAATTACTAATTTCTACCCCCCATTTCTTTCTCTCCCTTTTTTTTGGCATGCTAATTTCTGCATAGGGTCTACTTACTGAACCGTGTGGCCTTATCACTTCTCGACTGAAATAAAACTAAACTGGCCACAATTCAATTGATATCTGCAACCTGCACCAATTTGAACTGCTCACCTCTTTCACTCTGGACTCTTGATGACATCTGCATCTGACCATTTATGCAAGGTATGACCTGTGCTTTTTTACTTTTATTTTCTTTTGACATTGTATGAAAAATGAACATTGCCACTAACAAATAATTGCCCATTGGCAATTTGTCTGCATCGCCAGACTTCATTCCATTCCTCCACCTTATTTGGAAACCGATGCGCTGTCCTCTTTTGAGCAATGTCCATTTTATAACGTCTTGACGTGGTGCCTGGTGCACTGAACTGTTGCTCATTTGCATCGGTCCATTGGCGTTGGATTTTACCTCCTGACTCCGGACTCTTTGTCCTTCGAAATCATCGGCGGGGGGACTCTGTCCCCAGTTAAAAAAAAAAAAAAAAAAATCACAGCAAATGCTTTTAAGAGTTTTGCAGCTTCATTTAACATTGAGTTAATTCAGTCAACTGCTGATCATCATCAGTCAAATTTGGTGGAGAGGTCTATTCGGTCCATCAAAGATATCATCAGATGCCATATCAGTAAACATTCTGAATGGTCAGATGGCTTGTCGCAAATAAGGTTGTGCTTGAATTCTAATGTCAGTTTGGCAACTGGATATTCACCGGCTCAGGTGCTGCTAGGTTTGCAGATTCATACACCGGTCCATTACGCTTTGTTGCACAGGGATAACATCAGGTCCATATCACCGATGGATCAGGACAAAATTTCTGGCAGGGAACAGCTGTATCAGATTGTTAGGCAGAATTTGGAGAAGCAGCATAAACACAATGCAGCTTATTATCAAATGAAGCACAGGCAGCACAATTTTCAGGTGGGCAGTGTTGTGAAATATGAATTGTCTCATAAATCACATGCGGTGGATAAGCTGAATAAGAAGCTATTTCCGGTATACAGTCAACCGCATATCATCATTCAGGTCAAGGATGATGGGAACATTGTCATGAAGCCATTTCGAGGTAGTGGGAAGGAAGTTCTTCTTCATTGCAGCAAGGTATATCCTTTTCATGTGTTGGTCACCCATCAACAGGCAACAAATAAGGTCCGTGATCATGAGGATGCTCAGGCTGGTGATATTGGAAGTCATGATATTGATGCACAGATAAATGAAACTGCAGCAACTTGTCTGGATATTCAGGAAGATGGTGTTGAAGGTGAAGATGGATCAGAGTTGGTGCACGCAAAGCCTGATCATGCAAGAAGTCGATTAGATGATAATTGTCCGAACCTCGTGGCGCAGTGGTTAGCGCATTGGACTCCCACCCAGGTGGACCGAGTTCGATTCCCCGTCGGGGCACGAAATTTACTGTGGCACAAATGGTGCATCCTCCCTGGGCGAGGCACAGTAAATGAGGTCGGAAAGAGAGACTTAGTGGCCAGTCTCTTAGTCCTTCGGATGGGACTTTAAGAAGGAGGTCCCGTGTACAGTATCACACTGCGCACGTTAAAGAACACCTAGCTCCAAGTCCAAGACAGTGGCTTGGCAGGTTACACAACAGAGAAGCCACATCTCACAAGTCGCACATCACTGCTCTGCAGAGCATGACTCTCTCCGGGAAACCTGCGGGTTGGCGTGTATACGCCGGAAAACTGGTCCGAGTCGTTTCAGTTGAATGCAGAGCAGAATTGGGCTACGATTATGGGGCATAGTTCTCCTTGCGAGCCCAAGGTGTGTGCAACAAGGTAAAAGGTCGGACCACCAGCCGAATGGCTATCAGTCCATATGACTCCACGATGATGATGATAATGATCCGAATAAGCTTTGGTGCATTTGCAGGAAGCCGCATGCTGGGAAGTTTATGATTGCTTGTGATAAATGTGATGAGTGGTTCCATGGAGAGTGTGTTGGGGTGACTCAAGCTATGGGGAAAAGAATGGAGAGTCAGGAGGAGGAATGGATTTGCAAGAAATGTAGGGATAATGACAGAGTTCAAGCTAATCAAGTTAATGTTTCTGTTGAGCCTATGGTGGAATGTGGTAGCCAATTGACTGGTGATGATCTGATAGGTACCTGCAAGGTTGCATGGGGATTACCTGGATGACGGGCTGAGTCAGAAAATCAAGCCATTGGAGAGTGGCATGGAACTGAATCCGGTATTTAGGAAGTACTGTGAGGCCAAGCCTGAAAGGGAGATACCGTTGAAGCTGTTTAATTTCTTGAATTCTTTGAAGGCTTCTTAGGTGGAACCGGTGTGATGTGCAGTGAGTTTTTTTCCAAATTTTGTTTTCTTTGTTGTGATTTTTTTAGGTTGGGTTTTTGGTTTTGATCTAGATATGAACAGATCTCTTTTGATATACCATGGCGCAGGTTGGTACCCAACCTAATACGTTTGTGAGGTGTCGCCATGGTGAAGATGGGGGGACTGCTGAATGGTCTGGGCTGGCTCTGGATTTTGGTTGGTGTTTCCTCTGCAAAGCCGCTCGTTTATGAGTGGAAATTGTGACTTGCAGGGGAGACACTGGCTACTGATGCTGGTTTGGGTTTGAAGGCAGGCTGGAAGCCCATCTTCTGTTTTTTTTCTGGTCATTTCTATTTCTTTTGTTTTGTTTGGTGTGTTTTGTGACATGAAGAAAAAAAAAGTTTGTTTTTTTTCTTCATCATGCACGGTGGTGCATTGTCAAGTTTGGGGGGGGCATGTAGCGTTCCCATGCTGCATTCCCTTTATTAGGTAGGTAACATTCCCTTGTTCAGGTAGGTTTCTGTTGCCCGTTACCGAATTTGCTAGTACTAACTCGTCTTTTTTCACTTTCCTAGGAGGGAAGGGTTGGGCAATCTTGCAGAAGCCAAATTTAATCAGCCCATCTCAGCCTGAGTAGTGAGTACCTACCTACCTAGTCAACTTGATGATCACCAAGGGTGAAACAACTGTTTCTTTGAGTAACTTTATTTCCAAGACTTAGTGGTCTGCAGAAATGATTAATTCTGGAACAGAAGGCCAACCAAAATTCATGGTGATCACATACTGTTGGATAGTTTGAACTATGGGGTACCTACCTACGTTTCTGCTTTGAGCAGGAGGCTCTTATGGCTCAATTTGTTTAGCTGCCAATGCAGTGGACAAAGGGAATTCAGATGGACACTTGGAACTCTCATGAGAAAACAATCAGCAGCAGGGTGTGGCAATTGGTGATTTGGTGATGAAACATTGTCATACGGAACTTTTCCAGTGATCAACTTAGCCTGTGATATTCGGTGACTAGTCATTTTCTCCATGCCATCTTCTTTTTACCAATGGTGCAATATTGTTTCTTCGAGGATTTTATTGTTTTATTTGTTGAGCGTTCATTCTTGTTTTAGTTGTTAAATGTTTCATTTCCTTGGCCTGAGAGCATTTTAGGTCTCTGTTGTTTTAGCTGGCAAGGCTACATACCTATCATGTTTTTTACCATTTACCTTGAATAAAACTAGGTCCAGTCTGACTCACTCTAGACGAGATTTTTGGGTGATATCTTTAATATAGGCACAGTGTGATTGATTTTGTGGCCTATTAGTTGTCATATTGTACAATGAGTTACTATTGGAGCAATCGTTCATCTGAGGAATAACTTGCCTGCCTATTGTGGCAGATGTGTCTCAACAAAGGTTGGTGATCTCACTATTTGGATAGGTACCTTAAGCTTTTGAAAGTCCGAAGGCTGTTTTTCTCCCCCTGTGGTCTCTCTCCGTTACAACATGACCATACACCTCATCTTCCTCCCCAAAAACCGCTTCTACCCTATCAGCCCACTTTATGGCCTCTTCCTTTCTCCTTAGCAAATTCCATCCCCCTTCTTCTTTGTTCTTTTTCTGTCGCCTTCCCTTCTTTTTCTTCCTTCCTTGAACCCACACCTTCAAACCAAAGTGATCACTCTGTACCCCCCATGACTCTGCAGAATCAATCTCCATTTTCTCCAAACGCCACTCAAGTGTTCGCCTATACAACAACCAATCAATTGTGGACTCCACCACAATACCCCCAGGTCCACGTGCTCTCCGAGTAGATCCCCCAATACAAAAACCCTGCATATTTCCAATTAGCAGATCCATTTCTGTCATGAACTTCCTGACCAACTTTCCATTAGAATTTTCATGGCCCTCAAATTCCATAATATGGGCATTGAAATCCCCCAAAAGCAAAACCTCCCCACCCCGTTAATCAATTTCTGCAATATCCTTCCTCAAGCAATCCAGAATAGCCCCATTCACATCCAGAGAATATCCCTCACATGCAAGATAGACCACAGCGATAAACACAATCCTCCCATCCACAGTTTCCCACTCCAACCACAGATGCTCTTTACAGTGTCGCCATGGCTGCACCTTCCAGGCAAAAGAATTCCACCACACGCCTATGCCCCCACCCCGACGCTCATCCACTTCTGCATCTTTTCCCCTGCCCCTGTCAGGAGACCTCACAGACATCCCAGGTCTATTGACCCCAAACCACTTCCATCCCTGTGCCACCTCCCCTTCCATCTCCGGAGGACGTTCCTCCCCTCTACATCCAGTCTCACACACTGCCAAAAGTCCAATTCCATCTTTGTGAATGCTGTCCCACAATTCAAACCACTTTCCACGTCCTCCCCCTTGAATGTTCTGAAACCCAATACACAATGAAGCACACAAATCATTTCTGTTTTTGTTTTTGTTCCCCCTCGCCTGCTGATCCTTTGCCCCACATTCATCCTGATCCTGAGCCCCACATTCACACTCGCCCCCTCAGCCCGAATCCTGCTCCCCGTCCACATTTTGTTGCACATTGCCTTCGGCCCAGTCCCGAGCTCTCAGGATCCTCCCTGCTGCTTCAGCCATTGCCTGACCCACAAACTCAGACCCAGCTGGCGAATAATGAAGTCCATCCGGCCCCAAGCACCCAGGTACCATCTGAACCTTCTCCAGATCAATCATTACCGCTGCACCATACCTGCACATCGCCCTCAGACGCCTGTTCACTGCCAGACATTTCCGGAATACATGTTCGTCCCGATCCCGCCTTGGCATCACACTGCTGAGCAAAATCTCCACAGATTTTTTCAACTTTTTGCCAGCTTCTCTTACCGTCTTACACACACTCTCCATCCTCAGCACCACTTCATCTGGCGAACAATCCAGCATGTCGTTTACCCCCACATTCAGCACCACTACCACCTTATCTGACACACACCTCCCTAGCTCCCTCTCCACCACTTTTGCCACATCCCCACATTTTGCACCTCCAATCCAGAACTTCCTTACCACACCTCCACCTGCCCCCTTCTCCACCGCCCTCCAGATCCTTCTCACATTGCTATCTCCCAACAGCAACACATTCCCCACATCTGCTGTACTCGTTTTATGCCTGAAGCCGGAACCCGTGCCAAGACAAACCTGCGCTTCAGACCTGTCCGTCACCCTCACCTCCTCAGCTGCCTCCACCCCGGTAACTAGACTTAGACTTCCATGTGCCTCCATTCCCGCCCTCCGGGCCTCCAATTCCGCATCTCTTCGCTCCAGACACTCCTTCAACTGCCTGCCCACCTCCTCAGCGACCTCAGCCTGCCTTTGCTTTTGGCCATCCTCCATCACTGTTGCATTGCGAGCCATCTCATCTCTCAGAACCCCCATCTCCTCCCGCACCACATTTCGCAATTCATCCCGTTCAGCAGAACCCCAACCTCCAGTCGTTCCAGCCACCCCTCCCTTTCGCCCCTTTCCCTTGCCCTCACACGACCGCTTCATTGCTCTGCACTTCTCACACACATACCATATGTCATCCCTGCTTTTCAAAATTCCATATTCCGCTGCATCCAGTCCCGCACAAAGGCAATGAATCCATACCTCACAAAGCTCACATCCAACAGCCTCATCCTCGCCACTCACCACCTTCTTGCATTTACCGCACTGGTCCCTCGCCATGCTCAGCAAGAACTCACACCCAGCCTTGAAAAAGGCTCTTGTTTTGTAAACGGGAAAAGAAAATAAGAAATGAGAAAAACTTATCTTCCTTCCCGTCGACTGAAAGTCACACAGACACACACCGGAACACAGAGCGCAGAAAAACACGTCAGAAAAACACGTATTTTTCCAGCCGCAAGTTTCTTTTACAGCCGCAAGTCCAGCCGCAAGTTTCTTTTCGGCAGATTTTTTTCCGATCGATCGCGTCGGCGGCTGGAGAGTGATTTGTGAATGTGTTTCCAGTTTCGTGCGTTTTTCGTTTTTCTGGCTTTTTGTTTTTGTGTGCCGATTTTGTTCCTTTGGAATTTCGTTTTTCGTTGTTTTATTTGCAATGCTTTTGTTTCCATTTGTCTTTTATTTTCGGTGTGAGATGGTCGTTACTGTGCCTGTATGAATGTCGTCGGCAGTGTGTCGGCATGACATCCATCGGCATATCATCCATCGTCAGTCTCTTTAAAAATTGAGAAATTCTGCAAACACTTTGGAGCTTTGCCCAAATTGGCTTGAGGCCGAAGGTTCAAACAAGGTAGCTTAGGTTCCTTCTCGGGAACACCTTGTTGAAATGCGCAAAGTGCGATGTGCATGATGAATTCAGAATCGAACCGAATCATTTGACACGGGCGTTTCTGGAAAACATGGCCAGGTGTCAGTGAACAGCGGCGCCAATCCCTCTCGAAATCACGGGGTTGGATGTCTCGTGGGGCCCTTCTTTTTCTTGAAAATAAGGGTGCTTTTATAAAATTGGGGCCATTAATTGTTCGCCATAAGGGCCGGGTTGTTTCCATATGAAACCCGCCGCAGGCGCAACAGGGTCTGGGGGTAGCGCCCCAGCGGTATCCAAGGGGCAGAGCCCCACGCAGGGGGTCTCGGGGACGGAGTCATCCAGAAGCTGAAGAAATGTTGAAATTCGAGTGTTTATTTGGGGTCCAAAATTGATGTTTCTTTGGTATTTTTAGGCCCCAAATGAGCCTTAATGATGGCGCACTAATGCAAATTTGAGGCCCATTCGCAAGAGGCCTGCACGAAAGCCTGAATTTCCATATGTGTGTGTGTGCAAGCGACTTTTTTCAGAAATTCACAAAAGCAGACAGCAGAAACAAAAGCGATATGTCACCCACAAGAAGACCAAGAGGAGTACAGTTTGTAAAACTAAATTGTGATTTGTGAAGCAAAGTCGGAGGAGCGAGGTCAAAGGCGGTGTTCTTGGCTCAAGTGGGTTGCCAAGGGGCAGAGCCTTGCACAGTTGCAAAGCCTGGCAGAGGTTCTGGGGGACGCAGTACCACAGCGATGTAACTTTTAGGAATTTCAACATGCATTTTGGGCCGGATTTTAGGAATTCGGCTCGATTGCCCCGTCTTTCTGGCCTCTGTTTTGCAGATGAGAATAAGGGACCTTGCAAATAATGGTCCACGTATAAATTAACATTTTTTGTTCACTGCCGCTTCTATTCACCGATATATGGAATCAGGCTGCTACCATTGCAGGTGCTTTGGCTTGCATTTCTTTTCCACTGGACAGACTTGTTTTTTGGAAATGAGGGTTTTGAAAGCTGGAGGCCATGGATCTGGATTGATTCCCTTGCGTTCTGTAACACCCTGCAGTTCCAAGGGTGTCATTCGTCGAACATTTTCGACCATCGGTTATGCGGTTGACTAAATTGCTATGGTCGTATGAATGGTTTCTAAAGGCCATGGGAATTGACGCAATAAAATAAGCCCAAAAAACTTGTGACAAGTGCGCCCATAAATTTGCAATTCGCTCTGACAGTTTCCAGATATCTTTGAGCCTTCAGCCACCTCCATGAATGTCAGACGAGGGATCAGGCAGATTTTAAACAACACCCCAGCAGAACCCAGAATGTCAGATTTTGTCATGGCTTGTAAAATACGACTTCCTGCGGTCAGACCTTTGCTTGGAGGTTTTATCTCAACAGATCGAGGAGAGGACAGGAGGGCAGAACTCCAAGTTTCTACACAGGCAAATGATGCAATATTCAATCCCCGCTGCCAGGCAAGCAAAAAATGACTTTCTGCGCTTTTCAAAAGGCCCACCATGATCCAAACTTCGAAGTTTGAGCATCACAAACTCGCAGGAATGTATGGCCTGTTTTGGTATTTGGCACTCCCATTTTGGAGACGCTGCGAATTGATTTTGGTGATGCGTTCGAGGGTAAAACCCCGAGTGAAGGCCTTTCTGGGAGGAGATCCTCCCACTTATGTTCCCTGACCAGCAGGAATCCAGAGCACGCTTCGTTTGCGTCACTTTCCGAACGGTGTTCGAACCGACTGCTGGGTGACGGTGTCCGACCAGAAAGTGCGTGCGAACTCGAAGCCAGAGACGTGCATAGCTGTGTTCTCGTCAGAAATGCCATGTTCAGTTGTTGCGTTTATTCGTTCGTTATTCTGCTGTGTTTTTCTGATTCCATCGTTTGTCCTCTCTTAAATGCAGTGCACTCAGCTGCATGTTTCCCGGCCAAGTCAGAGTCAGTTTCGTTATAAGAGTTCAGGGAACAGTGAAAAGTAAAGTGAAATGCGTCAAGGTACGAGTATATGTTGCACATTTTGAAAGTGTTCGTCGACGAGTAAAGTTCTTACTTTGTTTTGTTTGTTCAGTCTATTAAAGCAGGGAAATGTGATGCACTATTGGCATATTAGTGCAATAATTGTCATGTGAACAACAGGTTGCCTACAGCATACTGACTGACTACTCACACTAACAGTTTTGTGTGAAGGCTAATCAGCCTTTTGTTTCATCAAAGGCGAACTCAGGGATTCGCTTCCGAATGGTTCACTGTCTGCGAAAATGATGTTCACCCAGATTTCCCCGAGAAGGGGGTAAGTCTACAAATATTTTTGGCATTTCCATGTGTTTTGGTTGAGGCCGCTTTTTCACGGATTTTGAGGTTATGAGAACGTTAGAAGGATTCAGAATTTGTGCTACCAATAATGAAAAGCATCATTTGCAAGAGTCCCTTCAGTGTGAAGAAAGGTTTCCTTTTAACTGACCATCGCAAAGACCAAGCTAAAATGCGCAATCAATATAATTCAGATTCAAATGAGGGAATATTTTGAGACGAATTGGTCTCTGCGAACCGAGAGAATAGACCCTTCTGCAAATAGCCAACACTGAAGAATCTTGTGAGGACTGTGTTGTTGGGACTGTGCCAACTTTTTATTTCCGTTTGCTACAATTTTACATCAACTTTTTTCGCATTATCTCTCTTTATTGATGATTGTAAATAGGTGTTTGTGTGCCCATTTTTTCTGGCTCGAATCGCAATCTGTAACTTTAGCCTTTGTGTTGACTTGCCATTAAGCATTTGAATTTTCTCATCATTCTATGGTTTCAAGAGGTGCCATCAGAATTGAGAGCCTTTGGGTCCTAAGCCAAAGCAATGTGTTAGATACTGTAATGTAAAATCTCTGCCGACGGCTCTTACAAACTTGAGGGAAGTTCATTGTTTTGGAAATGGTCTCCTTCTCTTTTGTCTTTTTTATGTGTGAGAATGATTTTGGGGAGAAACTCACAATTTGACAACAATGTGATGGGATGATGCCCTCTCCTTTCTGTTTTGTTTCAGTTCTAGCCTGGGTCTGATCAAGCCCCAGATGATATCACCTCGCCATTGCTAGGGAACTAATGGCGCAGGTGACCAGTTTAGGCGACGACAGGTCATTGACGAGACTTTCGAAGGAGAGCATCAGACAGGGAAGTCAAACATGCTTTTTCATTAACTTTGTTCAGCTACCTCGATCAGTGTCAGCTACCTCGATGGCGTGGAGACGCCAAATTCATTGTGGGTTGAACAGCTGCGAAAAGAACCTTGTGAGGCCAATGGTGCATCCTTGGCAGACAATTGGAACTAAAACTCCTATTCGCGTTTAAAACTCCAGCGGAATGTGCCCCAAGGTCAACAGACAATCTTCGTTTTGCGGCGTTGGCGTTGACAAGCCGAATGATTTAATTATTGTCTTCTAATTTGATATGTAAACTATTTGGATGTTGCCCATCATCTGTATTATAATGCCTGACACTTAACCCAGCTAACCAATAAACGTATTTCTCAGAAGATCCTCTTCCTTTGTTCCATTTTTGACCAGCGTGCAGTCATGTAATCCAGTCATGTAATGTTCTCCACTGGTGAATCCATGGTATAGCACCTCCAACCTTCCAAGGGCATCTGTGGCATTAAATTTAAATCAACAATCATCAACTAATCTAGCATCCGTGGCACTGAAGATAAACTTTGAATAAAACAACCAGTAATTCTGCAACCGAATAAAAATGGCATCCCCGAGTGCCAAGCTTATAACTTCCTTATCCTTTTCAAGAGACGGCACGATGAAGCAGCCCTGAGGGCCGGTCTCATCCTTTATTCTTCCCTTTCCCACTTTATCCTCTTCTCCCCTTGTCTCTATTTTCCTTTTCTATACCTTCTCTTCCTCTCCTTTGTCCCAAAACAATCCCTGATCCCCTCCCTTCCCCTCCTCTTTTCTTTTCCTTATAGTTCTCGCGGTACAAGGGCGGTTTATTCGGGCCGGCGGTTGGGGCCTTTTGTGGGGTTGGCAAGAGTGCCCAACCTCTCATAATTTCACCAATTCAAATTGTTCATTGTCATTAAAATGTGGGCAAATGATGATTTTCTCTTCACCTGTTGTGTTTTTAATGTTTTTTGTTTTTAGAAATTTATATTTTTCTGAAAGCTGGAGCTGGATTGATTCACTTGCGGTCTTGGGGCCCTGAAAGGGATTAATTTGTGCTAGAGGTATGGGTCCCCTGTGGGGTTGGCAAGAGGGCCCAAATCCACCAGAATTCCATCAATAAAATTTGATCGTTATCATAGCATTAACTATTGTTACCAGAGCAGGTGGTTGGCAATCGCTTTTACTTTCCAACTGGCTGTTGTGTTTTTGTAGTTTTTTAGGATATGAGTTTTTTGCATCGAAAGCTGGAGCTGGATTGATTCCCTGGCGTTCATTAAGGGGTGAGGCAGGGGCCCTCTCTGGGGTTGGCAAAAGGGCCCCACCTTCTCCAGAATTCTACTCACCCAATTCTGAGGGGTGCACCCCGCAATCCCCGTGATTTGCGCCAATATCAGTGAATTCATTATGCATGAGTGGGATCGGGGGACTGGGATAGAACGGACTGAGGCAGAAGTGGACTGAGGCAGAAGTGGACTGAGGTAGAATTGGAAAAAGGAGGGAGTTTTCGAGGGAGTTTTTGCACGGATAGCTTACACCTGTCCTAACTTAACTAAACCTTACCTGACCTAACCTAACCCGGAGAAACTAAAAAAAATCAGCCTCCAAAAATGCAAAAATTTTGCCTCAGTCCACTTCTGCCTCAGTTCGTTCTGCCCCAGTCACCGGTCCCTGCATGAGCGCTCATGTGTATTGATCCATTCTCATGTGCAAAATTATGAAAAAAACTGCATTTTTCAAAAGCATGTTACCACCACCTTTTCCAAAAATTCTCTGGAAAGGTTCCGAACAATCGAAAAAAATGTGAAAGTGGCAAGTTGCCATCTCTTGAATTCTCAATAAGTCAAATATTTGGACGTTTTGCCGACATCCTCCCGACGTCGACGAAACCGACTGGCAAACCATCGGCAAACCATCCATCGGGAAACGGTCGGCAATTTTTCAAAATTCACCATCGGCAACGATCGGGAAACCATCCTGAAATCCTCACAATTTTTGATGACGTGGAAATCGGATTTTTCTTTCTACTTTTCTGAAGGCAACACGATTTCAACTTAGCTCTCCCTTGGAAGAAAAAAATGAATCGGACAAAATTTCTATTTATTTTGCCAACGTCGGCAGGACGTCGGCCCAACGTTCAAGTTCCCAAAATTGTTGCCGACGGTTGGCGGACCGTTTACCGACGTTGCTGTACTGCCTGGGTTGGTATTGATCGATTTATTGAGCTATTGATGGAGGTTGAAAACTGGTTCCAGTCAAACGGGCAATCCTTAAATCAAGCGAAGTGTCAACCTATTGTTTTTGCCCTGCAAATCTCTTGAATGCGATCGATTGGAGACATTTCGAACAACTTTTAGGTGGGATGCCACTTGAGTGAAATGATTACAATCATTCCACTCAAGTGGAATGCACTTTTCCAATTCAAATTCTGCTTTGTTACTTCTTCATCAACTTTGCATATATGCTCCATAAGACCAAGTTGTTTTTTACAGGTCAATATCTTGCCTTTTCTTTTCCGGTTGACTTCAGTTTTAACTTTTTTCAGGACGCACCTTTTTCAGTTGACATCTGTTTTTTTGTTTTGTTCTTGCAATCTGAAAAACTTAGTTAGTCCTGTGGAAGCATGAGCTTTAATTGAACTCTCGTGCGTCAGCAGGTATAGGTTCGCTAAAAATGTATTGATGACGACTGGAGTATTATGATCTCGCTGCAAAGCCTGTTCGCCTAAAATCTGTGAAAAGTCTGTTGGCCTTAAAAATGACCAATTGACCTCTTTCTGTTCCATGATTACTGGTTTTGTGTTTTCGCTAGGGCAACGTGGACCTCCTTGCAGAGTTATCGGCCGCATAATTTTTTTTCCAATCCACTTCCGCGGACAGTTGCATCGCAGCAGCCAATTCAGTCGTCGGAATTTGTGACGTCATCAATTTTGGGATTTTTGCCTTGCCACCTCTTTTTGCCATTTGGCATGTTTGCCACCGCTTCGCAACTCTTTCCCAGGTCGCAATATGGTTACGTTAGGTCAGGTTCGGTTTGGTTAGGTTATGTCAGGTTTGGTTCGGTTAGGTCAGGTTTCGAAAATTGAATGTTGAAATTGGCTGGAATTCCCAACAGCCAATCAGAGACGCGCTTGCGGAAGTGGATTGGGAAAAAAATATGCTTACCGGCCGCATGGCTCTCAGATCAGACTGCCGTGTGATGATAATGGTCAGGAGCGACGCACTGTTGCGCACCGGCCGAATTTAAACCCTGCAACCCGTTTTCTGAGCAACTCAACTAAATTGCTGAATTGAAGACCCTTTTGTGAAACGAATTTATGCACGCGAATAAATTACAAGCATTTATGCCTTCACGCGAATAAATACACGAAATTGAAGCTAATGAAGGAATTTTAATGCAGGTCCACAATAAACGAACAAATCACGTTAATACTCGAAAGATAAATAACAACGTACAGGCGCGCTAAAAACACCAATGTTTCGGGATGGTCATTCCAGGCGGAGCGCACTGTGGACGAAGGCACCCAGAAGGCCATAACTCCAAGGCATGAGTTGGCCTCGACTCGTAAAATAACGTCTCAGTCAGTGCCGATTTGACAATGATTTGTTGTCTGCATGAAATGGAGATGGAGAACATGCACCTTCGGCGGTAAATGCCGACTTCTCCGATAAGTACTTTGCAACATGCACTATTACAACCGTCCATTTTGCTACCGTGCATTTCGCAACAGTGCAACCATGCATTTTGCAACCGAGCATTTATGGCGTTTGTGCATATGGCACAAGTTTTCCGGATCCCAAGTGGTTTAGTAGCACTTGCACCTCTACCAAACCACTTGGGATCCGGAAAACTTGTGCCATATGCACAAACGCCATAAACATGGCCCAAGGAAACCTAAACCACCTTAACCGAGCATTTGCTGGCAACGCTCATTGATCAGCCGAGCAATTTGCACCCGTGCATTTTGCAACCGTGCGTTTTGAAAGCGTTCATTTTGCAACCTTGAACTTGCAACCGTGCATTTAGCAAATGAAAATTTTGCAGCCGTGTATTTTTCAATCGTGCAGGATGCAGCCGCTCAATTTGAAACCAAGCATTTTGGAACCGCACATGCAACAGTTTCATGTGATGAGAATCGTCAATCGGCGACTTCGCTGAGTTGCTTGTTTATCTCATACCGTTGTTGGAGCAGACAGCAATCGCTGCTAGGTCGAATGGCCTTCTCTGTGTCGTACTCGCTCGGCCTTGGGCCAACGTTGCTCAACTCCGATGTTCTGATGGGAACCTGCAACCGACGAGGTGTGGTCAAGCATATTTTCCGATTTATGAAATTAGCACAACTATTATTGTGATCCATTTATCAAAAAATTAACTTAGATGAACCATTTACAGAAAAAGCAACTTTTTTGCTGGAACCAAAATTTTGTTCAATCCGCGTGTGGTCACGAGCCTCAGTCAAGCAGTGCTTCATTTACCGGGTGTTACATTTATGTCACTAAGAAATCACACCACGCCATTCTACATGTTTTTACGAATTGGAAGTTGTTCAAGTGCTTGACAAAATGTGCTCTGAACCCCCATTTCCTAGATATGGGCCCCCAAAGTACCAAAATTCACTTCTTTGGGGACACCTAGGGTTGATTGTGGTATATTCATACGAATGCAGCTGCAACGTTTTGGGAGTGGATTCTCCTCATCAAGCTCTTTCGAAAACATTCAGTGGTCAAATGCGCTCCGATGCCCCAATTTCCAGATATGATGGGCTCCTAAAAATGAACTACAGGAAATTTCAATCAGGTTATTTTTCAGCTTTATGTGATTTCAGCCGATTGGTTGCCAAGCGGCTGAAATTTGTTTTTCTTGCATGATTATGGACTGCTGCATTCCGCTTTTACCGATTCACTATGAATTGCGATAAAAGAGTGTTGTTCCCCCTATACAATGCCACCAAAATTCACGATGGTCATTTCAAAGCCATTTTGGTGTTTGTGGATGGTGTGCCGGGTGGATAACTACCTTTTTGCCTCCAATTTTTTTAGTCACGCCTTTGAGTTTTTCCAGCCAACTAGGTTAAGCTACGTGTAGTGGGTTCAATTTCTCGGTCCTGTCGCACCCGGTTTTGTCATATTCAATTGAAAGTTGCCGATTGACGACTCTCATCACGTGAAGCAACTGTTGCTTCATGCACGGTGGCGAATTACACGGTTGCAAAATGAACGGTTGCAAAATGCACGGTTGCAAAAAGCCGGTTGTCAAAATGGACGTTCATTTTAGTGTCGTCATGGCAACTCAAATTGAAATGTGTTTGTACTCGGCCCAATGATGGGGCCCGTTCGCATCTACGTCTTCGTCTTCGAGGCCTTTGCATTGCAGATTCTAAAAGCAAAGTTGATTGCTGCACAATTCCCCCTGCCGTTCGTCCGAATGATCTATAAAACGTCAAGCAGGTTTCACCAAACCAAGGCTTCAGACAGCCGGCACGTATGTCAGGTAGTTTACGTTGCGTCATTGCCGATCAACACTTCATCTTCCAACAGCAGAACGCGAGCGATTTTAACGCGCCACTCGGAATTTCAAATAAGCAAAAATTCAAATAAACGCCAGGGTTTCGCATACCGGGTCAAACATATCCACAAGAAACCTTTTCCCTTTCCGTTTTCCTTATACACCCTCACGCTTGTGACGTCAGATCGGTAACAGAAGCAGATGGTGTCACAGTGCAGCTTAGATTTGAACACTAATGTGGATATGTGCTACCCACTTATCAGTCCTTGTCGCATCATCCCCGAAAGGTGAAACAAATCTGTCCTGGTGCATTTCTTTTCTGATTGGGAAATGTTATCGATACATGAATCTAACACGTAACGTGATATCGTAGCCATAAATGATATGGCTACGGTGATATGATAGACAGGGACACCTCATTCATGGTTAGGAATTTATCCGCATCCTTTCGCAGGAGGTTCCTACCTTTGGTAGTTCTATAGTTCACGATTCTCTTATTTTTCTGAATGCAAAAATGACTGACGCAAGTGTGCTGCAAGAATTCCCACTAGAGGAATTAATCGGGCATTTTTGGTGCTGAGCCACAGCCGGTAGATATCCTGCATGAGGTGCCGACCTGCCATTCAAATTTTGGATTTGCTGAAATATTCGGAAACACCAAAACAAGATTCCCGTTTGAGATTGGAGCTTTGCAGTCCACGGTAGGCTCTTAACGGAAACCTGGTTCACACAATATGATGTTTTAGTTGGAAGGATTTTGCCTTTTGGACAGATCTCAAATGAGCGAGGTGTTTGGACATACCCATGGGTAGCCGGTGGGTCTGCCGCTTTGGAAGAAAAATTCAGGGGTAACCCTTTTAGCCATAAAGCGTGGCCCTTTCGGTTCGGCCAAGTGCGAGGAGTGTAGCCATTTTGGTCTAAAGTAAGCTGAGGTAACCCTCAGCTCAGGGTGGTTAAACCCTCACCTGATGAGCACGAATGGTCAGGATAATGATCTCAGCAACGTTAGCATTCTGGGGAAGCGAAAAGAGGTTTTGAGGGGCAAGGTCCTTCATTGGGGCCGTGTGATGACGTACCGTTCCAAAGTTCAGGCATAACGCTTGGTTCAGGATAGGAAAATTTTAAAACGTGGCAATTTTATATCTTGAAATGCACAAAACATGGAGAATTGTGGTTTTCATAATCGATCTGGTTTTTTTGGTCAAAATAAGCGTTTCAATCAACGGTAGTTTGTCCAATTTCGCATGGAGACCTGGTGCAATTACTTTGGCTTTTTGAGAGACTCGATGGAAAATCTTTGATTTTCCGAACATGGATGAATTGAAACAAAAATTCTATAGCTATTTTTCAAATTTCACATTTGTTTCCAAAAATTTTTTTTCTCTGCGCATTGACGTATGTGATGTGTATTCTAGGGGCATTCGCCGCCACCGAAGGCATTATTTCAATTAAGATTTACTGTTACTTTAAGTCGAAATTTGCTCCAAGGAGCGTGATCCCATGCCCCGCCGCTTTTGGAAATTGTTAGGCAGATGGCCAAACTCCTCGGAACAAATAATCCTGACATGAACTCAGGATGCTGGTTCATGTTCTGCCGATTCACTTCTTCATGAAGAACCCATATAAGAATGACATGAAGCCTGTTGAAAATATTTCACATTTTAGCCGGCGTCTCATGCTTGCTTTGTATTTGCCGTTTTTGGACAAGCCCCCACGGAAATGCCACTCAAAATTCGTGCTGGCACGATGATTCCATTTCACACCGTTCCTGAAATTTGTTGCACGGTGATTCCGCCCTACTTGAAATTTTGTCAGCAACTCTATTGCGGGGGGCCATATCGCGGGGATGGTATTGTGCCAAAGAACGTTGCCGCCACACGTAGGTACCTGATCTGCCGTCGAAAAGGAACGTGGCCGCAACGAACTCTGCAGATAGGGTGGCGGGTCTTAATGGTCGCAACCAGCTCGTCCATCAAAACTCGCATAAGCCTGGCATATTTTTTCCCCAATCCACCACCGCGAACAGGAGCGGCGCGCGTATTTTTGAAACCCACCGAAATCGCAGGTTGCACTGATCGTCATTGCAACAAAAACCTCATTTATACACTACTAACGAAAAATTTTAAAGCTATTTCAACCTGACCCAACCTTTCCAACCCCACCTTGACCTACTCTGGGTTTCCGCCCATCGCCTGGTGTTCCCCCAGCCACAAAAATGCAAAAAGTCCCCCAGCCGCAAAAATCTGAAAAAAAATCTGACGCAAAGTTGAATCCATCCCCATGCGTCGGATTTGCAGTCCAGTGCCTTGACCACTAGACCACCGATGCAGCTGCCATAATTCGCTTCCGATTCTGCCTTTGATCAAATGTGCTTGAAGAGCGTCTGCAATAAAAACATGACGTCAGTGCACCTGCGATTTCGGTAGGTTTCGAAAACAAGCGAGCGGCGCAACAGGCATATTTTTTTTTCCAATCCACTTCCGCGGACAGGAGTTCGCAACAGCCAATCACGTCGTCGAAATGTGTAACGTCATCAATTTTGGGATTTTTGCATTGCCACCGCTTTTTGCCATTTGGCATGTTTGCCACCGCTTCGCAAGTCTTTCTAGAGTCGCAACAGGGTTTGGTTTGGTCAGGTTAGGTTCGGTTAGGTCAGGTTAGGTTTGGTTAAGTTTGGTTTTGAAAATTGGTTGTTGAAATTGGCTGGAATTCCCAACAGCCAATCAGAGATGCGCATGCGGAAGTGGATTGGGGAAAAAAATATGCGCGCAACAGCCGCAATCACGTCATCTGAATTTGTGACGTCATCAATTTTTGGCATCTTTGAGTTTCCATTGTGACGTTTCTGCCATTTGGCATGTTTGCCACCGCTTTGCAACTCCTTCTTAGGCCACAATAGGGTTATGTTAGGTTGGGTTTGGTCAGTTTAGGTCAGATTAAGTTTGGTTTAGAAAATTAAATGTTGAAATTGGCTGGAATTCCCAACAACCAATCAGAGACGCACTTGCGGAAGTGGATTGGGGAAAATATGCATATGCCTGCGCTCCAAAACATTGAAACACAGGCCAGCTCAATTCAAATTTGACTTTTGTTACCGAACTGGCATCACAGCTTCACATTCAGGTAGAACGATCTAAATCATTTAAACGCATATAACTGCGGCGACTCGTTCAACTCGGTATGCCCAGCCCTGGTATAGAAAACTTAGTAAAAGACAAGCAGGTGCCAAATTCTAAATTGACAATCCTTTGAACGGAAAATGTTGGCGAGCGTGCGTCTAACGAAATATTACAAATCAAAAAGAATTAAGAACTTAAAAACACAGGGTACTTATAACATATATACTGGGTGACCCAGAAGTAACGCAAAAAATTCCTTGTGCTGTGGCATGGAGTGCGATTTCGTGCCGAATTACTATTCTTGCATCAAAATGTCCTGTCTTTCTGCTGTTGCAGGTTTCTATCTTCCTTCTTCCTACATTTATACACATTTGCTGGTTGTTTAAAGCATCTGTTGGTCCTTTTGCAATGCCGGCAGTTTTTTCCATTCCTGAAAGTATGGAGCTAATCCGTTTGCGAGGAGACAACGATCGCTCCTTGCAAGAAGTTCAAGATCTGTTTGCTGCTCCTTACCTTGGTAGGCCGACCCCTTCTCTGTCGACCATTAAACACTTGGCAGACAAGTTCGCGGAGACGGGGTGAGTAAGAATAATGCTGCCAAACCAGTACGGCCTCGTGCCTCGTTCTGACCTCCGAGGAAAATACCCCTACCGAAATGGAACATATCGAAGCTCACCCAAGATCTTCTGCTAGCCAATGAAGATGACTCAGGCTATGTTGGTCTCAGGAGAAACCGAGAAAGACAACCTTCAAAGAATCTTTAAGGAGCAGGGCTATCACCCTCACAAGCCGGTAGATATTCAAAAGCTATTGCCAGACGACAGGCCGAGAAGATTGAACTTTTGGCGGTAAACGTTGGCTGAAATTGAGGCATAACAAACTTTTTTGGAGACCTGAACCCCCTCGAGTTTTTGTGGGGAACCATCAAAGATAGAATCTACTCAAACGAGCCCGCGACCGTACCCAACTAAGGGAGAAAATCCAGGCAGAGTATGCTTGATATCACAGAACAGCAAATCATCAACGTCTGCTGGAATTGCTGTTCCCGACTGGAACGATGTGTGACGCACGAGGGTGATACTTTGCCATTGTCGTGAACACCACATGGTGACTGACCTGTTTTCATAACATCATTCTATCAATTGCGGAAGAATACGGCCAAAATACCTGAGCCAAAGCTCATGGACTTTTTGCGTTACTTCTGGGTCACGCAGTATAATTATTTATAATGAAACCACAGCAAACCATAGACTTATCATTATCAATAAAAATATATTAGTTGTGAACATTGAGTGGGTGTGGGAATAACTGCATTGAATTTAATCGGCAATCCAAATTAATTAAAGGAACTGAGTACTGGTAATAAACAACTGGTTCATTCTATATGAATACCTGGACCTGGTTTGAAACCACAGCCTAGTTTCCAGTGACATTTCAGTTATACCCTTAACGTGTGCAGATTAAGATTTGGAAACGATCTTACCGAAGAAATTCCAACTCCTTTATTCATGGCCCCGCAATCAATATCGCGGGACCAAAAGGTTTCTTGTCATGACAAGAAGCTGCTGATGATCACTGAGTTTAAGGAGCGGTTTTGACACTGAATATGTGATCAATGCGGAAGCGTCGGGGGAAGCTACTGCAATATTTTCTTGTTTAAACAAACATTCTCAAACTGTCCTTTCCGATCGCCAACCCTTATCTCCGTCTTTCAAGCGGGTTTCGAAATGTTTTCAGTGCTCCAACATCGTGCTAAAGTAAACGGAAGATGCCTTAATTTGTCGATGGCTTGTGAAAAAGTGCCATTTGGTGGGCCCAATCAAGCGACAAATATGCATGCCAAAGAAATTCGTTGACAAAAAACCGGAAAATATTCAGCTATCAAATAAAAGAAAAAGAAAGCATAAACATGCGCACAAGCTAAAACGTTAAGGTTGACATACACGTAAATAACGGACATCCAATAATGATGCACATGCCCTGTATTTGAGGGATAAAGTAACTTCCAAATATCGAACAAAAAAAGTAAAAAGAAAAACGATGATATTTGACGTCAAACCTGAGGAGTGGAAGGGTGAAGAAAAATACGAGAGAAATGACAAACAAACGGCGGAGAGATCATGACGGGGGTAACTCTAACTCCGAGCTGCGAGGTAAATTTTTGCCATCTGCTCGAATGGGAAAAATTTACCTCGCAGTTCGGAGTTAGCTTTACCCCCGTCATGATCTCTCCGCTGAAAGAGAGTTAAAATCCAATTTGATGGTTTAAACTGGTGTTTTGGCGAGAATAACATTGATGTGATCGGGGATCAGTCCTCAAGTACCTACTGTCGGAGGGATGGGGCAGCACGCCTGATATATGTACATAGATTTAGCGTACTACGTGGCCAATGGTTTTGCTGCTGGTCATTATTCCAAGTTAGTGGAACGTTAATATCTCACCCGCAATGTTATTTTTTTAAAAGACCCGAAGTCAAGTTCGGGTGAAATTATCGATTCCCTTTATTATAATCAAAGATGCAATCCAACACACCAATTGATATCTTTTTCATAAAGATTAAAGGAAGGAAAAAATTTTAGACGCGACATTGAAATGGGGAAAACACATGAGTGGATTAAGTAAGTCCTTGAACCATGTAATACAATGGTATTTCCGGTTACGTCTGATTTGGGGAGGCGGGGGTGGCTGGGAAGAGGCATAACATTTCGTAACCGGTGAGGTACGGGCCGCTTTTGCGTGATTGATTCTTTGATTTGTGCCTGACGCATTCAAGCAAAAATACCCATTGGACGTTTTTTTCACCTGCAAGAGAATAAATAAAATTTGTCGAGATGTAACGATGATCTTCATGTGAAATATCATGGTTTAACTAAAGTTCAAACTTCGAGAGCGTGATTGTGATCGAAAAATATTACATGTACCAGACCCTCCACAAAAGTGTCCGCTAAATGTTTTTAGGGTGCGTCTCATAAAAAGTCACTTTGGTACACTCTCTTGAAAAATGCCGATATACGTAGAGAAAAATTACAATGGGAATTGGTGATAATGAACGTGTTGGAACAAGATTCAGATGCATGCCTATACTTTTTACGCACATTCTGTTCTTGTTTAAAAATTTGGGTTTGTCTCCACTTCAATAATTGGTTTCATAACAGATGTGAAAACACATGGGAACTGTAATTTCAACAGTGTCATGTTATTCAAGCCTCTCATTTTGACAAAGGATTCGTTTAAAAATGTGAAATTAACGAAATGCATTCGTAGAGGCTGGCCACGTTAGTGCTTGGGTAATACGGTTGACCGAATGATATTTCCCTCGTAAAGTTATGCGATATCGTTGCTCACCACTTATTTGAACAACGGCGGTCACATTCTAAAACTAATCACAAACGAAAATCTGTTAGACTGCAGGGACCTTAAAGTTGTCTCCGCAGGTCCTATCTGAACAAAACTCAATAGGTCAGTCGCTTCCGAGCTATGTATATGTATAATATTGTGGCCTTGGGTTATGCCTATAGATTGTGTTCGACCAATATGTACTGTGTCAAAATATGGGGCAAGAAGCCACCATACTAAAGTCCATTGTGTTTGTGGTGGCCTGTGATTCCCTCAATACCATCTCTTTAACCAAGAGATTGGGCAATTTTTGGACAAAACGGAAGAAATTCATTTTTTCTTCAATTGCATAATTGAAACGATGATAGTTTTAAAGTCGGACTGAAGCGGTGTCCGATAGTGATTCTCATTAGTGTTGGCGTTTTGTCTCCATCGACAATTTTTGAATTTTGTCGACGGATTTATAGTCAGGGAAGTTACGGGAAAGGCTACAAGGTTTCGAAAAAGGGATGGGAACGTTAACCCAATGGATGACGTTTTTCTGTTTTAACAGCGCGGACACAAAAAAAGAATAGGCATACCACGGTCGGAATTTTTATCATTCCATTATCGTTTTTGTGATCAACAAACCAAACTTGGTAGAACACAGAATTTTGTGTTAATTTCTGCAGATAAATGCGTAAATTTATCTGTTTCATCATTACTTTGCATGATGTGTGGATTTTTATTCAAGTTTTCTCTGAAGGTCAACTTCAAATATTGCACAGGTGGTGGCCACAAGACGAAATTCCACAAAAGCCCTGCGTTTTCATTGACATCCGTGACAAGATGCGTATTTTACACAACACCTTGTGTGAGAAATTCAACAGCAGTGGTTGATCTCCCTCCCTGGCTGGTGCGGGTCATAGCGGTGATTGGGGTTGATTTACCAGCAGTTCTTTCGCTGTGCGACATCGCTTCTGGGCGTGTTCGCATTCAAATACCAATTTCGATTTTCGGAATTTTAACTGGCCTTTTTATTGCCGTGGAAATCTCTGTGCAGAAGACTTAGAGTTTCCGGGTTCGAATACCACATGATCGGAATTTTATGTTTTTTGTCTGTAGTTTTAAAAAGACACTCAGGCAGGAAACGTCAGATGCTCTTTTGTTATCCCAAACATCAACCTGGATCAGTTGTTTTTCAACGTTCTCAAAATTGCACCCATATCCGATGCGACCGATATGGTGCAACTGAACCAATGCATGACCAAACTTTAGGAGACAACTTGGAATTCAGAAACCGCGCAAAATGGCCAAAATAATTTGTGGCAGTTTTATCAATAAATCTCCCATTTATACTTTGGCAATTTTGGGTTTTCAGTGTGACATAAATTCATGATCTTTAATATTCCTTGGATATCACTCTGTACAAAATATTTGGTCCTGTGGTGATGATAAACACAGCGGATGGGTTTGATTGTGCCGATGAAATTAAAAAAATAAATTTGGAAAATAAATATTACCCGTGTTTTAGTTTCAAATCCATGACCAAACCTCGAAAATATGACCATATTTTGAAATGTGAAATCCATGACAAAATTGAATAACCATGGACCAAACTCTGGTTTGCATGACCGAGCATCCGTGTGTGTTATACAGGGTGTCCCGTAAATCAAGCACCGAAATTTCAGAATAGATTCCCCAGGACCATACAAATCGAAATTAATCAGTGGAAAAAAGTGATCCGACCCCCCATTTCTGAGTTATACCCCCCAAAACCCCCCAAAATGGACCCTTTTGGGGTATTCATGGGGGAGGTAAGATTTCATCGTAGAACTGTCAAATTTTCAGGACAGGTTTTATGAAACGAGAAAAACAAAAAATGTTCAGTGACAAAAAACCGTCCGAGCCCCCAATTCCACGCAGTGCCCCCCAAAAAATCCAAAAAAGCCCAATTTGGGGTTGTTTTGGGGAAACTGAGATATGGGGGTTGGGGGTCATCGCATAAACGCTATTTTTCTAAGGCAGATTCCTAAAGGTACACGGAACAAAAAATGTTCAGTGGAAAAAAGTCCTACGACTCTCTATTTCCACGCAATTGCCACTCAAACACCGCTAAAAAGCTTCTAGTTCTCAGAGGGTTACGAGTGTTACCATGGTAATATTGCGCGTTACCATGGTAACACTCGTACCCCCTGAGAACTAGAAGCTTTTTAGCGGTGTTTGAGTGGCTATTGCGTGGAAATACAGAGTTGTAGGACTTTTTTCCACTGAACATTTTTTGTTCCGTGTACCTTTGGGAATCTGCCTTAGAAAAATGGCGTTTATGCGATGACCCCCAACCCCCATATCTCAGTTTCCCTAAAACAACCCCAAATTGGGCTTTTTTGGATTTTTTGGGGGGCACTGCGTGGAATTGGAGGCTCGGACGGTTTTTTGTCACTGAACATTTTTTGTTTTTCTCGTTTCATAGAACCTGTCCTGAAAATTTGACAGTTCTACGATGAAATCTTACCTCCCCCATGAATACACCAAAAGGGTCCATTTTGGGGGGGCTTTGGGGGGGCATAACTCAGAAATGGGGGGTCGGATCACTTTTTTCCCCTGATGAAGTTCGATTTGTACGGTCATGGGGAATCTGTTCCTATATTTCGGGGGGTTGATTTACGGGACACCCTGTATATCCCCAACGCAGTTGGATCAAATTCGGTCCGAGCTCGTCAGCTTTCATTCCATAATTTTGGTGTGCTGTTGTGTGTTGACCCGGGAAAGTTTCATGTGATCAATTTAAATATCAAATCGAAGTAAAATGTATGTTGAAAAGCAATAGGATAACGGATTTGTGATGAATTTCGTGAGCAGAATTCATTCTGCTTGAAGTGGAAAATTCATAGTCTGTCCAAGATGCTCGCTCAATAAACATAGTCGAGATAAAAATCGACAATTTTCAAATTACATAAACTAAAAATGGTGATATTAAATGGAAATCAAAAATATCATAATCCGGTAAAATTCTAGAATCTGGATGTAAGCAATTGAAAAATATTAACCGAACAAAATTTAAGAAAAAAAAAACAATGATATTTGAAGGGCTTTTGGACAATACATTAATCACTTCCTGTTGATCCTGATGGAAAACGAATGTTGTATTCCCCCAGAAATTCATCCCACGAGTTTTCCAAATCCTGACCCTCGCCACCAAATTCGGTTGAATCCAAATTCGTCTGGGAAAATTAAAGGATGCGTGTATAATGTCTTGCGGTCGCCAGGAAAAGGTTTGAGTTTATTTTCCATGTGAAATACGAAAAAAATTGGTTTACCTCATCGTGGCTGTGAAAATCGGGAATTTTTGGCGAGTTACAAACAGAACAACTATTTCCTGCAAAGTTGTCATTGTGCCTGAAATTGAGGAGTGACCAAAAAGGCAATTGTCATGCCGATCCAACGTGCGCACGACACTTTCCTCCCTTCTGGTGTCACCACTAGTTATAGAATAGAATAGAATATAATAGAATAGAAGTTCCTTGTATTTAGGGGCATCAGCCCCGCTTAAATACATGTCAATTTTACAAATTATTTACAGTAAACAATTGCGGCAAAGCAAACGATAACAATTAAATGGTATAATTCAATAGGCAGTGGATAACATAACGATAAGGCAAACGATGAGTTCAAAAAGGAGGGAGAAAAAGGTTATGAGAGTTGAACCCCTGTCCTACCCATGAGCAAAATGTTCGAGTAGAGACTGGTTTAGAGAACATCTCTCTGGGGATTTTGTTCCAAGTCTCAATAACATGCGGGATGAAAGACTGAGTCCCAATATTTTTCCTGGACTGAAATGGGCAGAGTTTAAACGGATGGTCAAGCCTTCCAATATAAGGGGCTGGGGATACATATTTCTGGAATTCTGACCAGCCCTCAACCCCATTGATGATTTTAAGAAGACAGTCAATGCGCCTGACGATGCGTCTTTTCTCCAACGAGTTCCATTTTAAGGTAGCAAGCATGTTTGTGACACTAGCTGTCCGGCGATAGTCATTCATGACAAAGCGCGCGGCTCTACGCTGCACTCTTTCTAATGAGGCAGAAAGATCACGCTCATGAGGGTGCCACACACTTGATGAGTATTCCAATTAAGTATTCCAAGTTAGTGAGAAAAGGCCGGATTCGTTCCTGTGGTTTGTCAGCTTGTTGCACAGGCTCAACCCTTTGATGGAAATCACCGTAATTTGCTTTCGAAATTGACGAAGATCGGACAGGACAGCAGATAATCTTTTGGTGGCAATCTTTTCCCTGCCCTTGCTTTGCAAACTCTTATGGCAGCTCACATCGCAAATTCTCATGAGGCAAGTGTTTAATAAGCTCAAGGCTGCCGACTCTGTTGGTAATACCACTGGAAAGTGGATCATTGTAGGTAAATCTCTTAAAGTTCGAAGATGGGCTCAGATGGAAGGTTCAGAGCATTTAATAATTCCTTGTAATTTTGGGGCCTGAGATTACGTTTTCTGTACAAAATCTGCATCATGCAGCCTCGGGCAGACAACTGTTACGAACAGAAGGTCATGAGTATAAGTGGCAGTTGTTTCAAATTGATATTTGCCTACAAAAATGTGGTCTTCTCTCCTAAGGTAGCATCTCCTGCCGTTAGAAAGGCTGCAAATTTATCAGTTCATTCTCATTCATTCAAAGTAAATGGACACGTTATTACCCCTCAATCGGCTGTACAATATCTGGGAGTTACTATCCATGAGCATCTGCGGTGGGACGTGCACATCAATTCGGTTATCAATAAAGCAAAGTCATCTTTGGGTTTTTTGCGCAGAAGTTTGCCTAATGCTGACGCTTCAATGAAACTTCTGTCCTACAAAACTACCATTCTTCCCATTCTTGAATATGCAGCCGTGGTTTGGGACCCCTTTCTCGTTTGTAAAACGGACGCTTCGAAAGTTGCAGCGCAGTGCGGCTCGCTTCATTGTTGGAGACTATGGACGGACCACCAGCGTATCCGGCATTCACAACTATCTCAGACTTGAAAAGTTGCATGTAAGGAGGAAATCTCGCAGGATTTCATATTTGCACAAAATTCTACTTGGGCGATGCAATATCCAACTTAATTCCTGACATCTTTGAGCGCAACTTCAACACAAGAAGGTCTATGCATAAATATCAATTTCGGTTGCCTCTAGCTATAGGCTTTACGCCTTTATATGTCGTTCTTCCCGCGAACATTAAAGGCATGGAATGAGTTCCCTCTGGACTTTTCCATAGTTTGCACACATGCATTATAGTTGCCCTGAACGAATAAGACTTTTCGGAACCTGGTCATCACCTTTCTTTTTAATTTCCAACCATTTTAACATCCAGACTTCTGTTAATACTTTGTTCTTTTTGTATCACCATTTTTCATTGTTTAACGTCGTGTTTTTCTGTTTTCCTTTTTCTTCATTGTTGTGTCCTGTTGAGCATGTGACTTATTTTTATAATTTCATGATTTTTGACATATTAGCATTTATGGTAGCGAATTTCTTATAAAATATTTTTAAATTCTTATAATTTAATTATAATTTCTTAAAATAAAATAAATAAATAAATAAAATAAAATAAAATAAATATATCTCATTCCGTGTACAGCACGATGCCTGAAAAGCCCAAGACAGCAGTTTTCTGAATCAATGACATGGATACTTTATATGTTATATTTTGTTTGCCGGAATCTATTCCAGCATTTTTGCAAAGATCAAGATAATAAGCTGATATTGCGAACTGTATTGCTTCATAAAGTTTTTAATTGATGTGAACTCTTAGCTATAGAAATTCATCAACCCCGAAAATCTTGGTGGAACAAACCTTGGATCCCAACTGTTGCCCCTTGCGCTGGGGGTCCACAAAAGGGGTATATGAGTGAATGAATGAATGAATGAATTTTATTTTCGGGGTTTTCCCCCATATCAAATAAGTGTGCAATGACAAAAAACAACATATTTACAAAAAATAAAGAAAGAATAAGACAACATCAAGAAAGTTGGCTTGCAAGACGGCTCTAGAAGATAGCCACGCTGAGGGGGAGATTGAAAGTGGACTCATGCAGCTGATTCCACTCAGTTATCGACCTAGCCAAAGACGAATATTTCCCAACATCCTTTTTGTAACTCAAGAATGTTATTTTGTCAGGATGATCATGGCGGGAATTTTTATGAGGCAGGTTCACATAAGGCAACAGATCTCCCCATCCAGCTACCCCATGAGGGGATGGCCTTGGCCATGGGCGAATGAGTCATAAACCTGTAGGTAACAACACTTATAAATCGAAAACCGATTCCTACAACCTCAGTGTAACAACCATCGGAACTGACCTTGCTCCTCACCAAAGGAGCACCATTGGAACCGGCCAAGCTCCTTTCCATAGGAGCTAGTGGTTCCAAAAAAGGGGAAGGAATTGGGGAATGACCCTATACCTCTATACAAGGGTGAAGGAGTCAGAAATAGGCGGGAAACAACTCTAAAATCGTGAGATAGACAATCGAAAATCTTGGGAAACACCCTTAGAACCCAGTTGGCTTCTTCAGACACTTTAGGCACTTGGGGTCCCCAAAAAGGTGAATTGGAGGAATAATCCTAGATAAAGGAATAAGAAACCCTGCGGGAAACTGATCACATTCGAATCCTAAAACATTTCGCGCTGTTGAGTTTTGTCTTCAATCTGTATAGAAACCCACGCGGGGCACAGGCGGTATGTCTAATCACCATATCCTACAAAGGATATCCCTGTGCAAGTTGTTCTGCGTGTGGTCAAAGAGAAATCACACCTTTTGACTCTTTCCTCATCACATCTCCTTTCTGTTGCTGCGTCCGCTCTTTTCATAAATGGGCTTCACAGCTTGTTCCACGTGGCGTCAATTTTTTGTTTTGGAGCTATAACCAGCAGCTTTGCGGTTTTGATTTCATTATCTGACACGTTCGACTGTCAAGCCGAGTTCATCCGCCTTTTGAACAGTTTTTGTGCTACTTGTCATCCTTAGGAGAAGCAATCTGCGGGATGGATTGTTCTCCGACTGGGTGACGGCGAGAAAGAAACCGAAGAGCTCAAGGATGTGAGAAATCGTCGGGAAAGGCATCTCAACCTTTCTCGCCTCCACAGCCCTCCTCACCTTCTCAGCAGAAACTCTCTTCCCCCGCTGCAAGCCCTCCGCAGTGCCTGCAGAAATTGTGGATGAATCACAGTTTTGCATTTTTTTCGTTTCAACGAGCTCATGAAGAAAACAGTTATCACCACCAAACCAACCACAGAATTATTCTGTAGATGATAGCGACCATATACTCCACCGTCATTGCAACTCTGTGATTTGCTTGTTGTTACGTTAAAATACATCATTCTAACCAATTCTAACCTAACCTAACCTCACCTAACCTAACCTCAAGCAAAATATTGATATTTGCAGCCATGGCACGCATTCGCGACTCCGTATACAAAAAGCATGCATGGGGGAGTATACCGCGTCCGGCACCTGAGTCTGGACATGCCGCTGTGTTTTCTGCTCGTAATTGAGTTTATCAAAAATAAATTTTTATTCAATAGGCATGACAATTTTTTGCAATGATTGCATCGGCCAAGCAAAGGCGGCCGCACACGCGGGTCAACGCTGACATTCGTCGCAATGTTATGTTCAGTGGGTGGCTGGACTGGTCATGCTTCTTGTTCATTTTTTTAAACTGAATTAAGGTTGTGATGAGACGGAAATCTAAGTGTAGCACCCGACTGCATGATTTTAATTCCGCATGTTTTAATTCTTTATTTCATTTTATTCACTTTGTTGCATCTTTGTTCCTTTCAACTTCCATTCTTTATGTCATCTTTATTTCTTTTCTATTTCTTTTGAAAAAAAAGTTGCCTCTTTTGAAGTGCTTTGCTTCCTTCCTTCATCCTTTTCTCTTCTTTTTTCCTATTTTAGATTATTGACGAATGTGAAGGTGAACAGTTGGACGAGCAGCTGTGGTGGGGGATGTCTGACGAGCTCGGGAGGTGGCACTGAGTGGATGACGAAGGAGGTTTGTAATGACGATGGGTGTAATGACGATGCCCAGCCCGGGAGATGATTGATCTGATGCTGAGCAAATGAGGAAGGATTTAGCCAAAATTCAAAGCTAAGTTTTTCTGTTTCGCTTTCATTCATTTTTTGTCTTTAGGTAGGTAGGTAGCCTAACTTAAACTTATCTTAGATTCCAGGGCAAGAGGAGCTATGAACATGTTTTGAAGGAGCAGTCTCGTTTGCATTTTTGATGTTTTGCTGTGGGTTCAAGTTTGAGTTGCGCTAGATAGTGGTTAGGTATTTCTATAATGTAGGTATGTAATTTTGTGTTGCGCTGGGGTTTGCGAGTGAGTGAAAGATGTTTTTTTCAATGTTTTGTCTTTTTAGTCGAGAGTAAATTTTTGGTTGTGGGTTTTTGCCGAAAAGAAGGCATCATACCTTACGTCTTGTCTTGTCTTGTCTTGTCCGCATACGGGGTTGAGAACTCGAATGTCCTGTTTTTCCGCGTGGCCAAAATGTGAAAGAGAAGGCAAAAATGACGAAAAAATCAACACCTTTCGTGTTATACAATGTAGGCTATGTCCAGACTTAGGTGCCGGACGCAGTCGCTATCCGCTTGTCTGCTTCTGATGATATACCGTCATAATTGTGGACGCCATAAGAAATTGCAATCTTTCGATGAACAGTGGAGCGGCAGTGATTTCCATGCCTATGGAGGGACTGTTGCCAATGTTGCAAAAGAACAGCCATCTCTCCGCACCATTTTGAGTTCTGTTCCGAGGTCAAACATATTTTTTATTTATTTATTATTTTTCAATTGCGACGCATTTGGCATGTGGCAGGGGGAGTTCTTACAATACGCCGTGTATCCGCTATTACTGTGGTCGGTTTAACTGGGATATCGGTGGGGTACCGGAATACACTGGTCAGTGCTAAACTGCTCCAGCACCCCACATCGCTCCAGTCCGAAGCCACAGCCATCCGTGCTGCCAGTTTTCCGGCCATTGCCAACCCGCATGATGACCGGACAGCACGGAACTTTCGTGGCTGATCTGTGCATTGTTACCTGCCAGCCTCACTTGGAGTTGGAACTGGGTGTTCTTTATCGTGCTCAGAGTGATGCTGCACGCGTGCAACCTTTCCAATGCGACATGCATTTGCCAAAGTCTTCTGTGCCTGGGCTGTCTCAAAACTCCCTGAAGGTCTCTGTAATAGCTCTGTTATTACTGACTCCTGCCTTATCGCTGAAACATCCGCTATAAATAGAATAATTCGACTGAAGGCTAAGAAAAGTGAGGGCCTGGAGTTGTGGGCATTAAATTCTTGAAACTAGTGCCAGATTCGTTTCAAGGTTCCTTCTAATTTTATTTTGAGAGATGGAAATGTGCCTTCATGCTGGAAGAGTTGGGTCATAATTCCCATTTTTTAATGGCTGCCGCTCAGTGCCATCTTTTTTCAGGTACATGAGCCTTCTAAATACATGCTCTAAAATTCACGAGTTTATCATGGCCGACCATATTCCGGTTTTTTTTAACAAGGCCAGAATAGGGAAAAGGCCAAAACCAGAAAAATCGACTGCACTCGTAAGATAAGCATGGCCATACAACGGTAGGACGAAAGCTGCAAACAGAGTGATTGAAATCATATTTTGAACAGGGCCAGGCATTAGAAAAAGGCCAAAACCAGAAAAAGCGACTGCACTCGTAAGATCAGCATGGCCATAGGAAGGATTTAAACAACAAAAAGCGCGATTGAAGTCACATTTTGAACATGACGGAATGGGAAAAAGGTTAAAATCAGAGAAATCGACTGGAATCGTCAGAGCAGCTTAGCCACAGTTCTGAGACCATGCACTGAAAAAAATAAAAATCATATGTCAAGTTTAAACTCAACAACAAACAATCTTTACCTTGACAGAAAATAGTTTACAACATTGAAGTCATCTTTCAACAATTTAAAAGTTGTGGACGAAACATGTAACTTTACTAACGAATTAATCCTTGTAATCTGATGCTTCTGGAAAATGATCTTCTGTGACATAACAACTTAAAACTTGTGAACTTACGAGGAACTGAGGAGATTGTAACTTTACAACCTTGAAAATTTTTTCTTCGTTATTTCACAAGTTAAAAGCGGTAAAGTGATGCTTCATGGGAAATGATCGTCAGTGACATGTCAATTCCAATCTCGTAAACTTACGAGGAACCATAAGGAGATTGTGACAATACAACCTTGAAAATTTCAATCGTCATTTCACAAGTTTCGATTCGCGGTTTCGTTTCCAATCCGCCACATCGATTCATTTTGCAGCCGACGTCGGCGTCGGACGTGCTTGATTTTTCATTTTTCGCTCGAGAAGTTGTGTCGTCGATGCTTGCTGCCTGCTGGGAAGGCTTTTTTCGTTGGCTGGCCAGCTCACTGCTGCCAGATAATTGGATTCCGTTCGTCACACAGTCCCCATGGTGTTTGTGCAGATGTCGAAAGAAGTGCCTCTGCAGGATTGAGTGAACAGTGTCACTGCAGGCGATTTGCGAATCCAAAACCTGCCCGAGTTCCTTCACATTTCACACCTCGAATAATCTTGATTTGTTGCGTCAGCTATGCACATGTTGGCAGTGCAGTGCAGATTTATTGTCAACAGTACCTACTTTCGTACTTGTC
>JASGXE010017751.1:0-31896 GCA_030068105.1 Sinentomon sp. SZTP_YWyxl
GGGAGGAAGTTCTTCCTGTCGTCTTTCTTCAAGTCTAGCTGTTTTCATTGTCTTCCTTTTCTGCAGCTCATTCCACTTGAAGATATGAGCTGAGAATGCTCACAAGCATAGCATGCTTAAGAGTGTAATCAGAATTCCTGCAACAATGAAAAGCCGATGGAGAACTGGGGATTCACTGGAGATTCGGCACAGAAATCAAAGTTTCGCTGAATGTTTGAATGGAAAAGTGAGAAGCATTCTCAGTTTATATCTTCAAATGGAATGAGCTGTGGCCTTTGTATCCTTCTTCACCAAAGCCCTTTTAGCATTATCCAGGAGACACCATGAGGACAGGGTTAGGCTACTGCCTCCCATCGTTGCGTTGTTAGGCCAAACTTAGCACAGCCCCTCAGCTATAGTAAGTGAAAGCGCTAAATAAAAATTCCACTAAATCCGTTCAATTCGAGGAAATGGGTTCAGGTTTCCTGTTATGTTGGCCTCAAGGGAAGCACTAATTTTAAATGAACGATAAAAAAAATTCTTCATTCGTCCGAGGACTAAAAGTTGGCCTGATATCTGCCCATGCCTTTGCATAGCTTGTTATAAAAACAGAAACAAAACTGCAACATGGATGTGATTTTGAGTTAAGGAAAAGTCCTGCGTTCGTGAAATCTATGCTAAACTCCATCTCAACAAAAATGCAGTTTTTTTTACTCGAAGATGGACTTCAAAAGTGATCAGTAATTTTACACAGTTTTTAAAAGATGTGCACACTTGAATGGCTTTTTTTGAAGTTTCGTTTTTGGAAGTTTGTGTTCATTTTACACTTTTGTGGTTTTTCTGAATTTTTGGACTTCTGAGAGAAATTTTCACTTCTGTGCACATTTTACACTTCCTTACAGAATGGCATCCAACAAAAAATTTGACTTAATTTGCTAATTTTGGTTCTAATTCTTTCCAAATGGAATGGGATGTGGTTTAAAATGTTCACAGTTGCAAAAAAATAAACACACGGACCCCTGCCCAGTTTGGGCCCAAACATGTTTTCCTCTTTTTATTTCTCTGCTTCAATGACCTCTTCAACAGACAGGGTGTCCAAAAATTTGGCACCTCATGAAGTAATTATTTATTTCTCTAAAATCTATTGATCAGAGATCACTTGACTTCACAACACCTCATGCAATGCATAATTTCAGGAAATCACTCAGAGAAAATACCACTTTCTACTTCAAAATAAGCGCATGATCGTCAATTTTTCCAGCAAATTTAGACCACCCTGTACATATCTTCTGTAAGACAATATTTTAAGGATTTTCTCAAAATTTTCAGTTTTTTTTTTTTTTGATGTCAAAATGACATGATGAATGGTTCTGAAGCTCGCAGGGAGAGTCCAGCACCAGCTACTCACAACCTCAAAATGTCAATACAGATTAAAAGTCGAACACTGAGGCTGAAATTTTGTATGCTCGCTCTTGTAATTCCCCCAAACTGGCTTACCAAAAATGAACGTAATCGGAAAAACATGGAATTTGAATTTTTATGTGCCTCCACCCTTACAAGTGATTTTTGAGCATTATTTGGAAACAGTAAGTCACATGCGGGTTTAATCTGCTCATTCATTGATCCGCTTGTTTTCACAAAACACACAACAAAACGGCCTTTCTCCTTCTTGCCTTTCTTTTCGTCAGTGCAGTCTTAATTAAACAGCACTGACACTCTTCCGAAAATCAACTTACTTTTCAAAATCTCAGATTTCTCATCTGAAAATTAACCACAGGCAGGAGAAAGAAGAAAAAGAAAAAAAATATGTGCCAAGAACATTATCGAGAAAACATTTGAAAACAGTAATCAAAACCTGCAAAGACTTATAATTTTCAACTGAAGATTAACAATCAATCTGCAAAAATAGTTTCAATTTCTTCATCTTAATTGATCCCACTTTTTGTTTTCGTGGGTCCGCATGTGGGATTTCAAATAAACATGACGAGTGAACCTCTTTTCACAGAATTCACAACAAAACGGCTTCTCTCCTGTATGGGTGAGCACATGCCGTTTTAAATGGTGCTGGTTGGTGAACCTCTTTTCACAGAATTTACAACCAAATGGCTTCTCTCCTGTGTGGGTACGCACATGCCGTTTTAAATGGTGCTGGTTGGTGAACCTCTTTTCACAGAATTTACAACCAAATGGCTTCTCTCCTGTGTGGGTGAGCACATGCCGTTTTAAATGGTGCTGGTTGGTGAACCTCTTTTCACAGAATTTACAACAAAATGGCTTCTCTCCTGTGTGGGTACGCACATGCTGTTTTAAAGTGATCCTCTGATTGAAATGCTTTTCACAGAATTTGCAACAAAATCGCTTCTCTCCTGTGTGGGTGAGCACGTGCTGTTTTAAATTGCTCTTCCGACTGAACCTCTTTTCACAGAATTCACAAGCAAACGGCTTCTCTCCTGTGTGGTCGAGCGCATGATTTCTTAACACACCTTTGGTTGAGAATGTCCTTGCGCAGATTTCACATGAAAATGACATGTTTTTCTGTCTTGGTTCATGTTGTTTTGGATCCCCATCAGCACCATTAAATCCCGGTCCAGTTACCAATCGCTGTTGAATTTTCGGACAGAGGTTTTTGTCGTGGTATACGGAAGAACTGAACAGAAATTCACAATTGCATTCTGGCCCCGCTGAAAACAAAAAAATAAGATATCTGATAAAATTCATCACAATATAGCCAAACCAAACGTTGAAGCAAAATGCAAAACATGAGAGGGACATAGGCACGGAGTTTAATGCGATGGATTTAAAATCCAGTAGTTATCCCAAGTCGGGGTCGATCCAGATCAGATCAAATAGGTTCATGTTTGACACCCCCGGAACACCAATTGCAGTTTTTGATAGGGATGAAATCAGCCACTCTTCCAGAGTTTAAATAAGGGTTGTCTTGCGGTCACCCTGTCCTGCTTTGTTTGTTTTCTTATTTCGCAGGCATTATCAGGCACCGACTTGAAGACCATCCAGGGAACTTAAAATTTGCATTGAATAACTTCTTTTCGAATTTGGTGAGAATCGGCAGTTTGCAGGTTATCATCGCACCTAGCCCTGGAAACTGATGGGAGCAAAACAAATTTGCTCTGAATTTGGCGGTTTGCAAATTAATGATTTGAAAGGACATAGTCCAGGAGCAAATCAACAAAACAAATAAGAACTAATATAAGTAAGGTGAATGTACAGCTATGAAATGGGAATAAGACTCAACCCTTGTCGTTTTGTTCACCAGATGTCCAGGCCACATCTGAGCTGAGATACCTGCACATATCACCTACTCTGCTCATTTTGCCAAGAAACTATGTTTCTTTTCAAAGTGGGAAAACTGATGTCCCTACCATTTCCAAAAACCCTTGGATGCAGTGAGCTCCACTCTCTAACAGTTCTCGAAATAGAAGAGATCTTGCCATCATCCTTACATGACATTTGAGTTCTTAGCTTGAAATCATGACTGTGTCTTCCTAGATAGTTTAATCCCCGTGGGACAAAATGTTTGCAGCACCCTTTCACCCCCGTAAACTGTTATCTCTCATTAATTCTAACGGATTTTACATGCTGTTTCTTCATTCATTTCAATCCTACCATCTTGTTGGCCAAACTGACATTGTTCTTACATCGGGAGTCTGGTTTTCTGCTAATATTTAGTCAGTTTTGTTGACCGTTTGAAGTCGTTATAGTCTCACGATCAGAGCATAATTTATGTTGGCCAAAGAAGGGATCAGGATTCTGCAATCGAGCATCAACACAGCTTTTACAAGAAACAACCTGACAATTCTTAACATACAATCTTCAAAAAGCAATTCATAATTGAAAGTAAAAATAGCGGAAACAGACTTACAAATAAAAGCATCATCATCAGGTACTGTTTCTTCAGCATAGCAGATTGGAACAAGCTTCCTCTTCGGGTAACGATCAGAAAGCTGACTGGCAATACTGGTTTCCTTCAGTGGCACATTGGCTACAATGAAAAATAAAGAGAAAATTTGAAAAGCGACGATGATTAGTCATTATTTACAATGAGTAATGATAAAAAAAGAAATCAGCAGCGCAGAATATTTCGTGACCCAGAGCAACTTCGGGTACCCAATCACTCAAGTGACCTCAGTTCAGAGTCAAACGAGTAGCCAAGATTTGGGCAATTTACTAAAAGTTAACGGCAAAATTTTACCTCTCAACTTGGAGTTAGCATCACCTCTTCACTGTTTCACAACTAACCTGAATGGCAAGAAGCAGGATTATAATATTGAGGGTACTCTTAGGGTAATTCAGAGGTATTTTAAGGGTACTTCAGTGAGATTTCAAGATTATTAGCTGATTTGTAAGATTGATTACCGGATTCGTCGACGTTTCTAAAATTTTTGTTGTTCTCTTTATCACCATCAGCATCCTTCCCATTCAAGTTGTTGACTTCCATTCCCATCTGAGGTCCTTTTATCAGATTGCCACCAACAAGGCTGACCCTGAAACAAATATAGACGCAGACTCTGAAGCACCTGACTGGTCGTTCGTCAACTTTTTCATGTTCACCTCACAGCTGTTTAGTCAGTGGTATGATGGTAGAACTTAGACCAAACCATAATCGGTTCATAAGCCCAAATGGGTATAAATCTGGCCAGCCAATATGCCCAATGTGAAAGCATTGGGCATATTGGCTGGCAATGTGCATATTCTTTTCACACCATACTGTGTCTGTTGGCATTTTCATTGTGGTTGTAATATGGGACAATCTTGTACTTTTGAGGTGACACTCAGGCCGAAATTATTCAGAGCAGAACACTTGGATTTCCTGTCATTTAAAATAACGGCATGCCATATTGTTGGTTGCTGACCAAACGAAGAAGACAAGGCCTTTTAGCACAAATGCTCCAACATTGCCTTTTATGGTCATTTCTATTTTGGGATTATGCAATTTGTGGTTGGGTGTCTGGCCACAATAAATTCAGACCGTCCCCCTTCCTGTGTGTGAAATGTAATTTCCAGTGTAAGCTGACAAACTCTGATTGGCTGAAAACTTTGGTTGCTATCTGCTATGGCACAATGTGGCTTTTCTCCAGGCACTTTCTCAAAACGCCAGTCTGTGTTTAAGTCTCTCGTTAGTCTGACTCTGGGATTTGATTCTGCATCATGCTGCCATTCAGAGTTGTTCCAGTCGTCGTCTGTTAAGTGCAACTACCATTCGTCGCAATGTGGTCGCATTATGTTAAAATTAGTTCATGTGCTTGCAGTTAAAATGCCATACTATTGGCTGCTGCATTTTCATTGCATTTCAGTTTCGGTTGTCACTCAGTTGCTGATTAGTCCACAGTTCAATTGTTCATCTCTCTTCCATTTGTTCATCTAATTATGGCGGTTTGTTAAATTATGTTTCTATCCTTGAGTGCATAGTGAGTGTACCCATTGCTGAAAAATTGTCCGTAGAGAAACATTTGTACCATTTGTAGTGGAAATTACAAACTTTACAACTCAATGGCGACTCATTCTAATTTTGCGAATATACAGGGTGTCCCGTAAATCAACCACCGAAATTTCACAATATATTCCACAGGACCATACAAATCGAACTTTATCAGGGGAAAAAAGTGAGCCGACCCCCCATTACTGGGTTATGCCCCCAAAACCCCTCAAAATGGACCCTTTTGGGGTTTTCATAGGGGAGGTAAGATTTCACCGTAGAACAATGAAATTTACAGGACAGGTTCTATGGATCAAGGAAAACAAAAAATGTTCAGTGGTGAAAAACCGTCCGAGCCTCCAATTCTATGCAGTGCCCCACAAAAAATCCAAAAAGCCCAATTTGGGGTTGTTTAGGGGAAACTGAGATATGGAGACTAGGGGTCATTGCATAAGAGCCATTTTTCGAAGGCAGATTGCCAACGGTTCACGGAACAAAAAATGTTCAGTGAACAAACGTCCTACAACCCTTCATTTCCGCGCAGTAGCCACTCAAAAACCGCTAAAAAGCTTCTCGTTCTCAGGGGGTTACGAGTGTTACCATGGTAACCCACAATCACCATGGTAACACTCGTAACCCCCTGAGAACGAGAAGCTTTTTAAAAAAAGAAATCCTGGTTTCATTATTGTGAGCCAAAGGTCCCAAGGCAGACGCAACCCTCTCGATCACTCCCACCCTGCAAAATGCACGAACAGCTGCCATTCCGTGGAAAAACTTGTCATTTGCAGGCAGTGCTAAAAAAGACCACTTTTCTAGAAACCCTAGAACAAAATGTAAAAGGGTTGGAGTGATGAAATAAAGTCCGGTGGACCCCAGACGGATGCAAATTAAAGGTCCATGGCCCACCTAACCCATAAGACACCCCTGATCTGGGGAAAAATACAATTCCTCGAACTTTCTGGATGCACCTCGTATAGCATAAAAAGTGACTCTCGATATCTTAAAAAGAAAACAAATACCAAAAACCTGATTGCCTTGTCATGAAATTTTCTATTGGAGTCCCAATCGTTAAATTTGTAGCTGAAAATGTGCAACAAATTAAATTTGTAGCTCAATCAGCCAATCACAAGTCATATGATTTCCAGCCGTTATCTGATGTTTGCAATGAATTTTATCGTGGACTTCCAAAACTTGTCATTTAATCAGCAGATGCTGGTTAAACGACCATTCCACGTTTGAAGATCAGGTCATGAAAAATGTTAGTGCCTCCTTTTTGGTAAAAATCTGTAAAAAATGGTGAATCACCAGTGTGAAAGGTTGGGTACCACTGCACTGATCATTTAGTTGGCACCATGACCGGTGCCACAAATACATCCGTTACAGAAAGAGATGGGGTCAGATTATTTTGATTAGCATCCACTAAAAGTCGATACCTATCTGTGTGTAAGATTCGGCAACTATTGCTGCCACCATATTTCCACAATTTAAAAGTGAAAGCAGTTTAGTCCAATGTCCGGTTGAAAAATATCTATGCCACCAACCTCCCATTGCAATCCAGACCACCATTCCCATCTGACTTTTCTACCAACGCTTCATTGTTAAGGGATGCTTGTTTCTGTTCTTTTTCGACAGACTTCGTCCGTTTTGAAACTGAAGGATTCAACTTCACCTTCATTGGCTTCTTTTCCATCATGAATTCAGGCTTTTTCGGAGTTAAACCTACAAGTTCAAAAACATATAATACGATAATTCGTGAATAAATATAACTGAGATAGTTCAATCGTCAACATTCAACCTGAGAGAGAACTGGACAGGAAAATGCATGACAGCATGGTTTTGAGCTTCAATAGCAAATGAAGATGAGGATAACAACAGAGCTTCAACTAAAATCTCTTTTTTTGGTGTGGCTGTGGCTGTGAGAAAAATGAACAATAGGTACTTTATTTTTGTGTTTTACTCTCTTTTTAAATAAAGAAAATTGCATTTAAGCACCATTCCAGGGTAAGCCAGCATCTGTAACTGATCAACATTCAAAACTAAGTCCTCCGGAAGAACTTTTGTTTTCATTGATTTACGGATTAACACTTCTCTCATCAAGGTGTGGTCCAGTGCACCACAAAATGACTTTCCAGACCATACCTTAGAAAATGGGGTGCCACCACCATGCAAATATTCCTCACATGGATCTAGGCTGGAAGCATAATTTTTTTTTCCAATCCACTTCCTCGGACCAGGAGCTCACAACAGCCAATCCCGTCATCTGAAATTGTGACATCATCAATTTTGGGATTTTTGCATTGCCACCGCTTTTGCCATTTGGCATGTTTGCCACCACTTCACAACTCTTTCCAGGGTCGCAATAGGGTTGGGTTAGGTCAGGTTAGGTTTGGTTAAGTTAGGTTTTGAAAATTGGATGTTGAAATTGGCTGGAATTCCCAACAACCAATCAGAGACGCGCATGCGGAAGTGGATTGGAAAAAAAATATGCATCTAGGATGCTGGAGATGCAGTGGGTGGTCAGCTTTGAGGACGTGCAGACAAGTTTCCTCGACCCACATGTGAGGAATATTTACTTTGTGTGTGCGGGCTATACACGATGGCACCTCATTTCCCAAGTTATGGCCTGCAAAGTCCAGCGGACCACAAAATCCCTGGCAAACGAAGGGTTAAAAAATATTTGTTAACAATTTTGCTGAATGAATGCCAGGAAAAGTCTTTTTATTTTGTTGTTGTTTCGACAACAGCGACCAAAAAGTGCAAAGGATAAAGACGTGGAATGGTTGTCCGGATCACATCTTGGAATGTTTGTGGTCCAGCGGACCGCGCTTGGTAAATGATGGTACTAACCACACCTTGGTAAAGGGAAGGGTTGAATTGTGCACTCTTCGTTTCTCTAGACATGTGCAAAGTGAAATATGTGGGGTTCATCCAAATTTTCTAGCAATGACTAGCCCCGTTTATGGCGTCTTGAATGCTGCTCTGAAATCATGACAGGGGCGCAAAAGCCAGGGGACAGGGGGGACGTGTCCCCTCCAGGCTCCAATATTCCTCTAATGGAATTTGTCCCTTCCAACAATTTTGTCGAAATTCAAATTTTTTTATCATGGGTGGAAAAAGTTCGAGAGCATTCGAGGGTTCGTGAAACTTCAACCCAGGCGTCCCTGTTCGATCGAATCACACTTCAATGTTTACAGTTTCTTCTTTGGCTTGGAGGTTATGTGGTCATTCCACATTTTTTATCACTGTTTTCAAGATGCTCTTTCAGGCAATATGCTTATTTCTGCATTTCTGCATGAATTGTGAGAAAATCGCCGATTTGAAAAATTGAGCATTCTGGGCACCATTTCAGGTTCCCTTTGTTCAAAATTTCTTCCCCTTCGGGGAGGGGGACACCCTCTCCCCCGGCGTTGCACTTCGCGCATCGCACCGGTGCGCGGGAACATGTCACCATTGCTGGATTACGGTCCCACGCCCCCCCAAATCCAAGTGGCTTCTGCACGCTTGAATCATGAGGTGTTTTTTTTTTTTTTTATTATCATCCAAGAAGAACAAAGAACAGTCGTCAAGTCCTCCACTCCCAAGGCAAATGTGCTGCCGACATCGAAATGCAGCTGAAGGCAGTTTGTGGTGACTGTGCTCCTGCAGATTGCACCATTCAGAAATGGATGAGCTGATCTCAAGGAGGCCAGATTGACCAGAGTAACTGGTCACAGCATCCGCTGTTCGTCATGAACCATTGAGGAAAATTTTCTTCGAATTCAGCACCTGGTGGTCCGGGATAGAATAGCGATGATGGGGACTTCACGGAGCTATCTCAGAGAGTCCAGCCAAGCCTGTGCACAGGATTTTCAGTGACTGCCTTCAAAATGATCAAAGTCAGTACCGAATAGGTGCCTAATGTGTTGGACGAAGGAAAAAATGAGTACGCGAGACACCATTGAGGTCATTTTCATTCGAAATGCAGCTTGAAAAGCATCCTTTCTGGAGCGAGTGATAACCATTGATGAAATGTGGATATCGTTTAGCAATCCTCCAACAAAAATGCTCCACACGCAATGGAAACATGGTGATTCTCCACTCCTGGGAAATTTCTACAAAGTGAATTCGCAGAGCAGTTCTTCATACCTTTTTCTGAGACCAGCAGGGCACCTTTCATTCCCACTTGTTACGTTTGGGCGAACAACATACTTGGTTGTACCAGAATTAATGGAAGTTGGCTCATTGTCTTGGTATTCAGCATGCGATTTTGGCAATTTTGGTTTGCTTGAATACATACATCCATGGTGGACATTTGTGTGAAAGGCCAACTTTATCAGCCTTCTGATACTCAGTATAGAGATGCTTGAATTCAATGTGTTTTGTGCCCTGAAGAAAAAGCAAGGATTTTTCAAAGGTGGAAAAACAATTCAAACAATTCAATGGCGTATATCTAGAAGATTATGCAACTCAAAATCCTGCTATTTTGGAGGTAGGATATGGTGGCCAGTGTCTCTCATTTTCCACTGGTGTTTGTATAATTCAACGATTATTCTGTGTTACAGGGTGGTTCAAAAATGACCCTCAATCGCAAGCTAAAAGTCAGGTTGTGAACGACCGAAAAATGGGTGGTGCACAGAGGCAGGGGAAGATGACGATGGAACAACTGCAGCTGGTTCAGCCCCAAACATCCTTTTTTATGCTGGCATATTCTGAAGCATTCTTGGTTGAAAGGAATTTTCTAAAATCCGTACCAGAATGGCTCAGTCGGCTCGCAGAATCAATTAAAAAATGCCCCAAATGAAAATATCGCCATCGTAAAATCCAGAAATTTTCGGATACCCTGCAGAAGAGAAAGATGGTTGTCACAAGGCATTCACAGATACACCTGACCTCGGCTTGTACAACTCTCGCCTTTTTCGAAAAACCAAATGGGCAATGTCAGGACTGCAATTTTCCTCTGTCCGGCCCTGGTTAAAAGCACAAATTCAGAGGCAAAAAAAAGCCACCTTTGGAACAACGTGGAACATCTGATAGTTGCATGAGAAGGGTGGAAATTTGCACCGATGTCAAGGAAGAATGCCTCCAGTGATTTTAGGAGGTGAAATTGATTAAAGTTGTACCCAAGGCATTTGAGGATGCAACTTCCATTAATTCTGGTACAGCCCACGTACATGGTGTACCATGCATACCCCTCCCAGCATCACTTATGCCAGCAATTGAGCAGAAATACCGCACCCCAATTGATTCAACCATCATCAGGAATATGCCCCGCCCAACACGACCAGAGTTATGACCTCCTTTCTGGAACAGCCGCAATTAAATCTTTACCACTCTTACTTCATTATTTCCCTGGTCTAACTCCGAGTGACTTCTGAATCTTCCCGAACATAATCACCTCCGAGTAACAAACCCTTGTCAACGACCTGCTCTTGACAGTGCAATTTACCAGTGGTACCGGAACACTGCTGCAAATTTATTTCTTTCTACATATCAGATTAGGGTGGAATGATGGCGATTGTGCCATGTTAAAGAGACTTTAGAAAATGAAATATGAAAATCACCATCGAAAGTAACAATGATCTTTAAAACATATAATTTTGAAATGAAAATGAAAAATGAGAAAATGAAAATGAAACGAAATGGAAATGAGGAAATGAAAATGAATCAGTTTCAATGAAAATTAAATGAAAAATGAATCACTGTTTGAATGAAAATGAGGAAATGAAAAATGAATCACTATTTGAATGAAAATCAAATGAAAATGAGATGAAAATGAAAACCACTGTTGAAAGTGGCATCATGGAAATTTTTTTTGTGATATTTTAATTTTCATGATGCCACCAATTTTCATGATGAAAAAGCACTCCCGGTGGGAATTTTTCATTTTTTCCGCAGCAATGCAGAAAAAAGATAAGTTACCGTTTTTGAAAAAAAAAAACGGGCCAATTGTGACCATAAACAACGGGTCAGCTTTTGGGCCTAGGAGAAAATCTTCTGCCATAGCGCAATCAATTTGCCCTTTTAGATTTCGGTGAATTTTGTGTCGTGACAATCTGAATCGTAGAAGGTTGAAGCCCAGGTTTAGCAATGATTTTTTCTCACTTCTCTTTTCAAATTAAAAATTTTAGAAAAAACAAATCATACCCAGTTTTATTTGGAATCTGTAGTTCTCGAGAATATTTCTCATTCTCTGTCGTTCGTAACGCGACATGCCCTTCCATTCCTTCTCCGAGAAGTAACCAGATACTTCCATGAGCACAGCATCCTCCCCGATATTGATGCTTGAAGCCATCATTGATTCTTCTCAAGTCGTAAACAGTGATCTGCCAGTCTTCGGGGAAAACTGTAGATCAAACAAAATAGTCGCTCACACTAAAAAACAAACTCTTATCAAGAACTGAACAGATTGGGGACAAGCAAAACAAAAGATTATTCAATGGCATAGCTTTGGAAAAGGGATCACCGCATATCGTATGTTTCCAATTGTGGTGAAACAATAGGTTGGAGGTTTTTCCGGTCCTGATGATCTTCAGGTAATTCCAGAATTTCCGAGAATTGGTATGTTGCATGCAATTTGTGGCATATTGGAAAAAAATCACTGGTTTCCCATTTCTAACATTGCCCAATGTGACATTTCGGTGACTTTTGTAAAGTGACACTTTTCTTGAAACATTGTGTGACACATGTCCTGTGTCGCATCATGACATCACATCAGTCATGCGACAATTGTCTCGGGACATTTCGGCATCGGACCTTCGAAAAGTAAAACCTTGTTTAGATACTCATTCAGTTGTTGTTCCATCAACTGGAATGTGATACGCGAAATGTTAGCTGCAAAATCGATTTGGATCAGCAGTTATGCATCCTCTTTACGTAGCAGTTCATTCTGAGCAGCCAGTTGATACGGAGAATAAAAAAAACTAGATCACGGTAAAAATAAACAAAAAAAAACAAGATCACCATGAGTCACAGAAAGATCAGGGTGATAGACCATGAGCAGTCAGTGCAGCAAGCCAACGGAATTGCAAGCCTCACGACTCAACACATTCAATGGTGCATTTTATCCTTGCAGTTTCGGACATTTGGTACAAAATAAATCGAAGTGGTGATCGGTGTAAGAAAAATATACGGAACTCGAACACAGGCGATATTTTGTTGGCCATGCTAACACAGGAGCTATCTAATTTCAACAGGGCGAGATTCAACTCCACACCTTGCACGAGTGTCATGATGTTTTGCAGTTGCAGCGTGCGATGCCATGTATTCAAAATGGCCACTGAGTAAAAACTGATTTCCCATGTTCGAAGACTTTTGATCAGCGTGTGTCATTTTTTTATCTGAGTGATTATTATGTATGCCAATGGTTCACAATTATTGTGATGATTCCCAGTTGTACTTGTGATCACAAATTCGCCTGATAAATGGACTAACCCCCTCTGTTTTATGCTGATCTAAAATGATGCCAGTAGCAGCAGTGTCACAGGACGGTATGGCATCCCTCAAGTAAGATTGGCAGAATCTGCCGAGCAGTCCGTGCAGACTGAGTTTTTGATGACCAATAGGGTTGAGAGTGTGTTGACAAAGCTACATACACAGTATGTCTGAGAAATAATGGAACTTTTTATATTTGTAGAGAACTACTTATGCCATCAATAGAATTGATATGTCATATGAAAGCTGTTGATCTCCTCCACAAAATCAGGCCACTGCCATCAGAGTGTTTCAAATGATTGTCGAGTTTTGATGTATAATGTGTCAGCACCTTTTGTCATCTCGTCACAGAAGCATTTGAATTGATGAAAAAAAGTTCATGGTGATCGAGTATGTGTTCGATTGGAATAAGCGATTCCAGGATAGTTGTGATGCTTTGGAAGACGTCCCAAAGTCAGAAACAAAAATCTCAAGTGTCGGTGGAAAAAGTGCGTGAATGATCGCTTACAATGCGGATTCAACGGTGAGATAGTTGGCGGAGGAATTACAAACGTCCAAAGACAATTCACGAAATTTTGGCAAAGGATTTAAACAAATGAAAAGTAACAAACATCAAAAAAGTGCCAAAGTGCTACGTGAAAGTCTCCAGAGTCACTGAAATCGAAAAATTTGCGATTCTAGTCACGAGAGAAGACAATGTTGACGTTAGCACGACTCCAAAGGTATAATGCTATGGGAATTCATCATAAAGGGCCAAAACGCCACTGGAGAAAAATGTTGTTGCTGCTGAGCATTTGTGGAAGCCGAACAGAATGATTTCCGTGAGGCCTGAATACTGTGCGCCGGAAAGTTGGTTTTTGATACCCATCTCACAGATGTACCATCTCACAGAACTGTTGCTGCGGGTGATTTTTGGCAAAACACAAGCCGTGTGCTTCAAAATCCTCCGTATTCACCTGACTTACGAGTGTCTCCGTGTCACCATTTCCTGCTCCTGAAGCTCAACCTGGATTTGAATGAAAACATTTTATGACAACATTTTCATGAACGTTTTACAGCATTGGAGAAGTCCATTGGAGAAGCTGTGAAGAGGATCATTGAAGCCATTCCACAAAACAAATGATTTTTAAAAATCTAAGCTGGCATTGGCAGAACATGTCCAGTGGTGTATTGGTGCGGAAGGGATGTCTTTTAAACAAATAATTTTGTCAAAATGCAGTCCGGTTGACAAACGTGCACCCCACTTTCAATTGCTGCTTTCCCTGCAACTTCACAGATCCTTGTTATAGTGATCCCATTGGATTCTTTCTCCAACGTTTCCTTCCCCTGTCCATGCCATCCTCGAGTCTCAGTGCATATCTTCGTGCAGCGCAGCCTCATTGAACTTTCTCACCAGCGCTGAAGCAAGTCATGGAGCATTTCAGTTTTAGTTTCACAAACGTTTGTCATTACGAAATTTTAACAAACCATTTTGGCTAAACAATCTTGGCGAAAACTCAAAAACGGCATTGGAATATCAGTGCCGTATCAAAAACGGAGCTGATGTCATGGCACACCATGATATCAGCGCCCACAAATTGAAAAACAAAATCGCATCTCCCGTTAATTTCAAATCACCCTGCCTATTATTGAAAAATTGGTGGTACAAATACAGTGTTCTTCCTTATATCATGTTTATTATTGCATCCCGTTTATATGCCCCTCAGTTTTGTCTTCATTGGGGCAACAAAACAAAAAAAGAATTTCGAATTGGTTGGAGACTTTCACACAAAAAGCGACACCCCTTCCTGCAATTGGTGACAAAAGAGGAAAAGAAAAATCTAATCTTGATGCGACACATGGTGTGATCTCAAGGATCCTCCCTACCAATTTTGAGCTGTGTTTTTTACCATTCGCAGCAATCGTAAAGGTGATAGAGTTACAACACAACTTACACAGGTACGTGATTGGATACTGAGGTCGTCGGAAACACACATACAAATATGTGACCTTAAGGTCATAGGTCAGGTTAGGTTCGATATCCAGTCCAACTCAGCACATGCTGGAAATGCCCACACGTAAGGTCACTTTTGCATGTATCATTAATGATCAGAAAACATTATGTTGTGTCACAAACATGGCGGCGGATGTCCGTTCACTTGATGTTAGACAAAGATGATGTTTTGCTAATCCAATATATTAAGTGGCTATCAGTCCTTTGCTAAAGCAGAGTATTTCTTAGGGCCAGATGAGATGTCAAAGTTGAACTGTTATTATCAGGAGCGCCATGATGCACAGTTTATTGCGGAGCAGCGGTGTCTCATCAGTCGCCAATCAGGTAGTTGGAAAACAGTGATCCGGGGAAGCTAGGCATAGTGTTGCTGAGGAAACGAATGCCATCTCTTTTCCCATCTAGAGCAGGTCATCAGGTGCCGATACGAAGCACATTAGTGAATGAATGGTTTATTTCCTTTTACGATAGACATATGTATATGTTGACACATGTATATGCTGTTGCTTGCTCAGATTTGTTACGATTGAAGGTAAACAGAGAATACGACACTTTTATAGAACATAAGAAAACTCATGCATACCGGCACTATAATCATTTAGAAATGAGATGACTTCCAAATTTGTGACAGATTTTGATGAAGTGAGTAACACAACACACGAGAGTTTCCATGAAGCCACTTAAAAGTAGTTCAGAGAACGCCCCCAACCCCAGCGTGCAACCGCATGCACTTTTCGTTTGGATACGTCTGATGCTGACCGCATGTTCCTGGTGTAGCATCGCCTCGCGCACACTTCACAACTCTGTGTGACATCCACTGCACCTCTGTTTCACTTCAGTTGAGGTTTCACACACTTTGCTGCCTCTTGCCGAGCATGTCAGGGTTTGTGAGGTTAAACCGGAAAAGCCAAGTTCATGTCACCTTGCAGAAATCACACGAAACCCATATGCATGCAAACGCACAATTTCAGACGAACCCGAGACTCCTTTTTTTAGGGCGAAGTTGCTTTCAGCAGCCTTTTCTGGTGCCTTTATTTGGCCGGAATTTATTTCTGGTGCCTTTGTTGGGACAAAATTGCACTCTGGCACCTTTTTCTGGTGCCTTTATTTGGCCGGAATTTATTTCTGGTGCCTTTGTTGGGACAAAATTGCTTTGCGATGCATTTTTCTCCCCATCATGCATCACAATACTCGTACATGAGTCTTTAACTGATGCAAAAAGACATTCTGCTGGCTGGGCACTCTTACCCGGCACCGACTGATACATGGTCAGCACAAGCAAGGCATGCCTGCCACTCTAGACTAAGCACTGGAGTTCAACTGGAGCGGATGGTCAGACCTAAAAGAATATCTGTTCCCCCCTAACTACGTGGGCAGACATGATCACAATTTTAAACTCCGGTCAAAGATTGCCCGCAGAGATGTGGGGAAGTATTCTTTTGTGTGTAGGACAGTAAGGGAATGGAATGCTTTGAGCCCTGTGGTCTTTGACAATGCTTGTGAAATAGTGCTGACACGTTTAAGAGAAATATTTTGCAGAGGAATTAATCTAATTTTATCCTGTCTGGATAAATTACACGTTGTTGTGATTTGTGTTGTCTTTGCATCACACCATGACAATGCCTTCTGGTTGCTATTGTTTGTGCTATCCACATTGTAATTTGCGCAGGAGAAGTCCATGCAAAGTAAAACGAAAATAATAATAATAACTGAAAAGAAGCTGAAATGCTCATCCTGCCAAGCACTCTTGTTTAAATCTCGGAGGAGAATCTATAGAAATTTTGAACAGCCCACATGGCACAAGCAAACAGGGACCAATGTTCGACCATCCTACCATCAGCGTAGTAGTTTCGGGCTACCAACCCTACAGAGTGTTCCACTTAAAAGAGGCCCCTAGTGATTGATATTGTGTTTTCAATCTTTGCCGATCCAGGCTGGATTGAAGATTTGGTTGGCAGTTTGGCACTGAACATGGTGTTCACTGTTACTCAACGAATTTACGTCTTTGAGAAAAATGTGGCATTCTTGCACGGGCTGTGAGTCTTTGCCAAATCTGTGGGCGAAATGGCGCCAACGGGTGGTGACAGATGTAAAACGAACGCGAAGAACACCCTGAACACCGGTAGGGGATCGATAACATCCGCAGCTGCAACCTGGGCAGCCCCAAAATCATTCCGACATCTTGCTCAAGTGCCGCCTCGCCCAGACTCTGAACACCATGCGAATTGAATACCAATCAAAACCATTCGTGATACCTTTTCTTTTTGTTCTTTCATTCAATCATCACTCAACCATGCAACAGTGAATTCCACGTCAAGCAACAACCAATTCTGTAAAAATTGGCCCGCGTAAACCTGGACTAAAAGAACAAAGAGAAACAAGTAAAATCGTATAAAACACACGGGCTTCTTAAGTGGAACACCCATACAATATAACCGCGACATAATATGATCGATCACTTGAATTCGCCTAAAACAAGAGTCATCTGCCACACAAACCCGTAAAGCCGAAGTGGCTGCCGTTGATAAGCTGCAAAACCATTCCCTAGTAATGCTGTTGTTTTTCAATCTTGTCTGCCACATGCAATGAAGACAAGTTAGCATTGCCGTATAGAATGATCTACAGCCATATTCCCCATATTGTAACCACCCTCAGGTTCAATTCAATAGAACCAATTCAACAGACGGATGCATATTTCAATGCAACAATGGAAAAGTGATAAACGTTGTGCGTAGAAATGAAATTTTTGCAACACAAATCTATCTCATTGAATTGGTTGTTGGGTTGAGACTGATGGTGAGTTGTAACAGGGAATACAGCCGCTACAGTCTCAAATGCAAATGACACTGTCTTCTAAATAATCGTCTATCCTAACTTTTTTTTCTCACCATTGCTGTCATTAAAGTGAAAACTAAAGATGCATAATTGGATTTTGCAAACCTGAATTTACTGTATGTCTGCGTTCTCTGAGGAAAGTTTTAAATAACAGGCACAAGCAATTGAGGAAGTTCCTCAAATGCACAAAATAACAGCTGTAGTAAGAGAGCTAAAGAGGAAAACAAAATCAGAGAAACATTGTTCTGTGTTCAAAGTTGCTACACTCACCAAGCATCATTTTGTTTGGTAAGATATCTGAGGTATAAGGAAGGTTTTTGGTAAATATTAATTCTTCCTGAGGTATTAATTAGGAAGAAGCCAAACGCTATGTTGAAATCAATTTTAATTTTTAATTTCCTAGACAGTGAACAAACAAAATTAATTCAATTGCTTCAAGAAGTTCTCAAAACAACAACAAAAGTTGAGAAAAAAGTAGGCAGGAAAACTGCCATTCTTCCGGACATACAGGCAAAAAATCATACTGAAGCAAATATGATAAAGAAACCAAAAACCATTTTAAAGAAATAAGTTCAAAAAACTGAAAAAACTTAACCTACGAGTAAAAACATTATTGTCTGCCACGCAAAGCTACAATCTTCCAAAGCAATGTTTTTTCCTGGCAGAAATATGCGAAAGATAACAGAACAATTTTATATTTTCCTCGAATTTCAGAAATCGTCAACCTAACTTCAGGTATTCCAGGTGTGCCGACAATCAAAGATAGGTGCACACGTCAAGTACGACTGGAAAAAAAAATACAATGAAACTCGAATTAATGATTTTGGTGCCAGTTTTGTTGCACTGGTGTCAAATTATCGCACATGATTATTTCGCTTTTTACGTGCGACCGAATGAATTTTAAACGGGATAATAATGTCTAAACAGCTGTCTCGTGAGTAAAAACAAGCACCAACTGGTGTGCTATACAAATACTGATGTGCAGTCATGTTCAAAACATAACATAACCAACCAGGGATGGGCAAGGTAGGGTACCTTAGAGGGGGGTAAAGAGGTCTACGACGGAGGGGGGGTAGGGCACCGAAAATGCGGGGGTCTGGGGGGCCGGCAGCCCCCCACATGGGGGGTCTGGGGGCTGTGCCCCCCAGCGGGGGTCCAGGGGGCAGCCCCCGGCAGGGGGTTTGGGGGACAGCGTCCCCCAAAAGCTGAAGCTTTTTTGAAAAATTAGGGGTCCTCAGATGCCATTTTACGACATTTCAGGTCCCTTTTTTTCCTTATCCTGGAGGGTTTCAGTCGCAATAGATGGAGCAAGGAAATAACTGTCAGACACGACTTTCTGGATGAGTTTTTTTTTCATTTTACCATTTTCTGTAAATCAAAACAGAAAGTACAAAAGAAACAGAATGTAGCTATTGAAGTCCAGGGGTGTGCAGGGCACACACCAGGACTTCGGCCAAGGGTCCCCTCGGAAAAAAGGCTAGGGGGTAACATCGGCCGAAGGTCGAGGTTACCCCCCCCCCCTAGCCTTTTTCCAGCAGGGGAATCAAAACAGGAATTACAAAAGAAACAGAATGTTCTATTGAAGTCCTTCCTGGTGTGTGCAGGACACCGAGGACTTTGGCCAAAGGAATCCTTGGAAAAAGGATAGGGGGTAACCTGAGCCAATGGCCGAGGTTACCCCCCCCTGGCCTTTTTCCGGCAGGGGAATCAAAAAGGAAGTAGGTACAAAAAAACAGAATTTGCTATTGAAGTCCTTCCTGGTTTGTTCAGGGCACACACCAGGAAGGACTTTGACAGCAACATTCTGGGTGGGGTGTAGAGGGGGGGGGGTAACCTCGGCCAAAGGCAGAGGTTACCCCCCTAGCCTTTTTCCGGGCCGGGGAATCAAAACAGAAAATACAAAGAAACAATTTTGCTCCTATTGAAGTCCTGGTGTTGCCCTGCACACACACCAGGACTCTTTTCCCACCTTTTTCCGACGGTACCCTTGGCCCGAATACCCGGAAAAAGGCTGGGGGGGTAACCTCGGCCGAAGGCCAGGGGGGTAACCCCCCCCCTACCCCCCCCCCCCCCCTGTGCTCAACCCTGATACCAACCGGATCATTTCCACCAGAAAGAAAGAAAGGCATGCTCTCCACCCCAAAACAGGAAGGAGAGACTTATTCCTGGCGTTTAAATGAATTGTACCTTCCTGCTTGTTATGCCTAAAGCACCTGGACTGGTTGGGCACACATAAAAACAACTTCAATTGAATGGCAAGCTGATTCCATCTGTGACATATTTCAGTGTTTTTTTAGTGTAGCTCTCACAGGAAACCTCAATTACAATGGTGTGGCCCAGCTTCATTCCCCTTGTTGATGACCTTGTTTTTACTTTCCAGACCTTGTTACCTTGTTTGTTGACCCCAGGAGCCCCAGGTACTGGCCAAACTGATCCACACTTTTTTTCCTATGTCGTTCCAAATCAAAAAATGCAGATCCGTCCCTCATTCAACTCTCCTCCCATCAGTTCCTCTATCATTCGGAATGAGCACCCATTACCGCTTTTGATCCCAAATGACTGATGGTCAAAATGACCCACGCCTAGATTTTCGTGGGTCAAACTGACCCACGCTTAGGCATTTGCTGATCAAGCTGACCCATGCTAAGGTCTTGCCTTTTGCATACCAGTGGTTGATGTTTGCAACAAATGTTCTCCCACTCTTGTCTACTTTTCACCGCAATGACAAATGCTCTGATTAGGGATGTGCGGCACCAAGAATTTTGGTCGGCACCGGCACCACGTCGGCACTGGGAAAGTGCCTTTCATTCGGCACCAAAATTCGGCACTCGGCACTTTCTGAACTCAGATGGCAACACTCAGCAACAAATGGAGCAACATTCATGTTTTTTGCCACTTTTGATTTGAACTTAGAATTAATCCCATAGATGGCGCCACATGCTAGTGAGTAAAAGTGAGTTGCAGTCGGTATTTTCTGAAACGATTGGCAATTCTTTTTTTTTTTGTTTCTTGTGTTTGCACTTGTCCTCACCCCACCTATTGTTTACGAGGGGGTATTTTGTAGTCCTACGCGTTTGACCTTTTAAGAAAGGGTTGCAAATGTCACTGGTTAGTAATGAACGCAATGCATTGGTTTCGAGCAAGGTTTTGAATTTTTATATTTTATATTTTTTTTTTTTTTTTTTTTTACATCAACAAAAAAAAAATTGAATTTTTTTATCTCTCCAATGGTTTATGCAGGTGGATGATCTTGTGTCCAAGCAGGGCAGCTGGGATGACTGCACTCATCAGTACCAAGACCTCGGAGTCAGCGTGCTGGCGAACGTTGTGGGCCTTCTGTCACCTCAATGTTTGCTCATGAGCTGGGGTTCGTTCCTTGACGTGCGCTCTCTTCTGGTTTTTTGCATTGCGATGTCATGTGCCTCTTCACCAGAGGAGGCTCACGTGATGAAATGCAAAGCATTTTGGCATTGACTGTGGGAGGTGCTGGAAAGGGGTGCCGCGGCACCTAAAACTTTGCAAAAGGATTCAGCACCCGGCACCCCTCAGTGCCGGTGGTGCCGACAAAGTGGTGCCGCACATCCCTAGCTCTGATGTGTTAAGCGGACCAATAACATAAGTCCAACAGGCGAGATCAGAAGATGAAAAAGGACAGAAATTGTGTTGTTTTGTTTTGCAATGAAGCCAGGTTGGCGTTGATAAGAATGAGCAAATGACAATAACATGCACTTTTTTTTTGTAAATTGTGCAAAATAAACAATGCAGAAAAATGCAAAAAAAAATAAAAATAAATAAATAAAATAAACGGAACATCTTCTTCCAACTGAACGTGAACATTTTGCTGACATGACAGCCATTACAAACAGCCACTGTGATGCTCTTTCGGCTGGAAACATGCTAATAACGTTCGTTGTACTTGGATTTGCTACTTTTTCCCTTGAATATGCACAGCACAAATAAAGAAACCAATGGGGTAAACGAAACTAATGGGGGGACAATCCAGAACCTTTTCATCAGTCTTCAAATCAAGATAAGGAAGAAGGGGGACAATCGAGAACCTGAAAATGAGTCATAACGGGACAATCAAGAACCCTTCTTGATGGATTGCAAGTGCAGGGTGGTCAACATTTTTGTGTTTTGTTGCAAGATTTTCTTGGTTTTTTATTTTTCGGCTTTTTTCTTTGCTTGATTTTCTCTTTAGGTCTGGTTTGGTTGGGTTAGGTAAGTTAAGGTAGGGTGAGGTTAAGTTAGGTTAAGTTCGGTTTGGCTTAGTTGAACCCTCCTAATACGGAATGTATCCTAACCCAACCTAACCTAACCTAACCGAACCTTCCCTAGCTTTACCTAATGCTTGGCCCAACAGCGGTGTCCCTGCACTGCTGTGGAAAGTGAAAAAACTGACAAAATAGGCAAAAAGAGCAAGCTGACAAAATACGGAAACAAAAAGAATCCAAACGAATACTGGAACTAAAATATAAAAGTGTAAAATAAAAATACCCACCTCAAACTCACTGTTCTGGATTGTCCCCTTTGCAGGCCCCAATTGCCCCCCTTCTTCCTCCTCTTGAGTTTCGTTTAGGGGTGAACCGATACCGGAACCGATATATCAGTAAATATCGGTTATTTTTCAGATACCAATATTTTATTCTTATCTGTATACATGGTGAATAAAATACCGGTAAAATTTTCCCCTGGTTTTTCCATCCCAAATGTTCAGTTCTGCAGGCAGGCACAGGTTTGTTTTCTGCCATGAGATTTGAAATCCTGTTCTAACACCAGGTCAATTTTCATGACCCTCCTGCCACTGACATGTGACACCGAGTGTGGTCAAGCCCTTATGCTTGAGCACTTACCTCACCCTTATTTTGTAAAAGGAAATCACCGGATGTCAAAAAACATTGATGCACCAGAAAAAAAGTATCTGTCTCATAAAAGTGCCAGTTTCAAAAAGCTTGTGTTGAATAAGACATGTGGCGCCATCTACATGTTTAATTTTAAGTTGACAGTAAAATTTTTAAAAACGTCAGATACGTGGCGCCATCTGCAGTTTCTGTGGTACCAAAGCAAAATCTGAAGCAAAAAGTGCCGAATGCAGAAAAAAAAACACTGTCTGCAAAATTCCAACATTTTGCACATTCTCCCCAATGCCAATTTTTGTGCCTACATTCTCCTAAATGGCCTTGTCAACAATAAAACTACAATAGCGAATATTTTATCGGTATTTATCGGAATTAAAAGAAAATACTTTACCGGTAATCGGTATAATCGGTAAAAAGGCATATCGGTTCACCCCTAGTTTCGTTTACCCCACCAATGTGATTAACCTTATTGCTGTGGGACAACATTCTTCTCTGCAACACAGCAGGACCAACAACTGACTGTTTCCATTTTGCAACCAACTAAAAAAAACTGCAAGAATAATTTTCTGCAATACTCGTGAACAGCATTACACAACGGCATTTCTCATACAGCCCATAAAAAGTGTTGTGGGTCTTTGTGTTTTGTTACAGCATTTATACAGGTTACATCAATCACAGTTAAAGATTTAAGATACATTCATTGACCACATGCTTGTTCCACATCTAACAATTTGCCATTTTCAAGTTTCACACCTTCTTTCTGAACATCAACTATGTCTGGCATTCATTTTAATATGCCATAAGATCGTGATATATCCATGGGTAATTTGACCCATATCTGGGTAAATTGTGGGTCACATTGACCATGTTTGGGGTTACTTATAAGCTCATTTCACCCGGAACTCCGGTAAAAATGAGCCTGCTCTGTAAAAACAAATAAATAACAAACATGAAACAAACAAATAAAAAGAACATTGACCCAAATTAAGAAAAATCTTGGACTGAAGACAGGAAATTCGAATAAATATGAGCAAAAATTAAGCTTAGGAAGTCAACAAAAAAATCACATATGCAAAGAATAGCAAGACTACAAAGTTATCTCAAGGAAATTAAAATGTCTCAAAGAAATTCAAAAAATTGCTCCACTCACCACTGAAAGGGCACTTCCGCACATGACAAAAAATGTTTTGGGGATTTAACCCTTATTGGTCCAAGGGGTGGCCCATTGGACCACTTTTTTTCTTTTCGCCTCTAAATTTTTTTTGGGAGAAGCAATTGACCCGTCCTCCCAGATATGCTATCCCACAGGGGTAGGTTGGACCTGTGCTAACATGGGCAAAAAAAACTGTAGGCAGGTTCTTGAATAATAGGCCCGTGGTCCAATGGACCACCCCTTAGACCGTAGTGTTGCCATAAATTTTCAAAAAATCCAAGGTGTGGTCCGTCGGACCACCCCACTTTTTTCACCGAATTAAGCACTTTGAAGGCAAGTATCTTCCATGGCTGGGCAAAACAAATCAGTATTGCATATTGTTTCTCAAATAATTTCCAATAATGCCAATCCTTTTCAACATCTTTATTTTGTGGTCCATTGGACCACCTCTCGGACTGTTTTGGGTGCTCAATTTTCAGAAATCCAAGGGGTGGTCTGATGGACCACACCAATTTTTTGCCACCAGACCACCTCATTTGCCTTCATTTTGAACAATTGTTGTTAAAATTGATTGGTTGTCTGGGATTTTGGGTCCATGACACCTCCACCTGAAAAAAAATTTTGTGGAAAAATTTAGTGGTCCAATGGACCACCCCTTGGATTTTTTTTTTTGGTTTCAAGAAAATTGATTTTTTCAAATTCTGATCATTTCGGCTTTTTACAAAATTATGCCTTGTGCGTGCAAATTTTACCTCAAATGCAACATTTATCTGTTGTGGTCCACTTTACCGCACCTTGGAAGTCAAAAAATTGTGGGTGGTCCAATGGACCACCCCTTGGACTTCAAGCCACTCTTAAAATGTCAAAATGCTGGTGATCAAAGTCAGGGATTAAAGTGTGCCGGAACGCAACAGAACGGCGTTCCTGCCCGCCCTGGCCGAGCCGGAACGGCGTTCCGGCCTGCCCAAGCTCAGTCCGTTCCGGCCCTTTCACAGTCACACTGGAACGTGCGTTCCGGTGACTTTGAAAGGGCCAGACTTATGAATGAACCTTTCACCGCGTCAAAGCATACTACCACAACACCGCATATTGGCAGGAACAAAGCAGATTCCGAAATTGTTATTTCCAGAGAGCCCGATTTGGAAATTACAAAAAAGGGCAACCTTTTGTGTTCTTCGAACGGAAGACGAACGTCCGGTCAGGGTTGGCCAAATGGACATTGGACTGGAAATGCGTTTTACTTTGCGAACAAAGCTTGAAGAAAAATGAAGCAGAAGTGGATTGGTGACGAACTGCATATCTAAAATTGTTCCAATTTTTGATTGGACCAATTTTACAAGGATTCCAGAACTCCACTGAGTGGACCAGGGCTCCACTCTCGATTTCCTCGTCCGCTGTTAATAGCTCATGAGACACCACCGCACATTTCAGAAATGATTTTTTCTGTGCTCTCACGCAGGGACTCTTTTAGGGGGACATCGGCCTCCACGTCTACAAATTCCCCGCCATGGCTCTCTCGCCCTTCCCTCGATTGGCTTGCTCTGGTGGGAAATTTTGCTTCTGGAACACCAATTTTGCCTCCAAAATGAACCCTAAAATTTCAAAAATCCTTCAGTTTCTGGGGGGCTCCGCCCCCCAGACCCCCCGTCAGGGGCCCTGCCCCTTGGAACCCCGTCCCAGACCCCGATCACTGGGGGGTCCGCCCCCCAGGCCCCCGCCTGGGCTGCCCCCATAGATGAGATGCCCCTTTTGTGCGTGTGCGTTCCGGCTCTTTTTTCTGGACACTTTAATCACTGATCAAAGTGATGACCTTAGTACGAGTTCTGGACATGTCAGGCTGCTCATCTGCTCACGTTTTATCACCATATGCAGCAAACTTCAAATCTGAATGTCGATTCCAGTTCTGTCAAGTTTTCAAAAAAATTTCAAAAAATGATGTCTTCCGCATCACTCTCACAACTCACTACTACTGACCAAAAATGAATTAAGCCAGGAAAAACAAGGATATTTCTTCTAAAATCAAATGTTACATTCAATTCGACAATTTAAAACCAATAACACCAAAAATTTGCAAACATTGCGGCTATTATAAGAATTCACAGTTCGCTCCAAAAATTTACACCGAAAACATGTTTTTTAGCCTATCGAGAACAAAAAAATACTGGAAGATGTCATCAGATCTGTCTGAAATTTTGGTTTGGGGGCGAAAAACCAAATAAAATGGTGATGGACCTTATATTGCCCCTAGGAGCCTAGAAGATGGGGAGGTCCATTGGACCACCCCTTGGGCCTGAGCGGTGCCATTTTGACCTTGGACCCTGAGCGGTGCCATTTTGACCTTGGACCTTTAAGGGTTAAAGCTCTGTGTGGATTGGCCACCAATCTTGTTTTGCAAAATTTGGTGAAAAGAGCTGCAAGACTGGTGCTCCAAATTCAGAAAAACGTTCAGAAGCATGGAATTCTTTCTGATTATATTTTGATGACAAAAATCTGTCAAATTAGAAAATTTCCAGGAAAAGACATCTGCAAGAGCATACTGCTCTTTGCGGACACCCTGTCCTGTTTGATTTTATAATAAAATAAAAATTAGGGATACGGTGTGAGATAACAGGCAACTCCGCGCTGTCGCCCGGCACTTTGCTGGCGGCATATTATTTTGCCTTGTTTTTTGCAATTTGCTTCTCACCTTTTCCTATTTTTTCGTATATGAGGTAGCCTGTGTTGGGGCCCTGTGTGGCCAAGGCAGTGACCCTCGCATTAGAAAGCTCGTTAAAATATGCTCGTTGCTTGCCAGTCAAGGCAGCCGAGCATAGGAGAGGCTTCTGCGGAGGCCGGGTATGTTGGCACTTGATGCCCGGGTGAAGCCCGTGCGGGACCGGGATTTTGAAACTGCCCCAAAGGGGACAGGATAAAAACTGCCAGGAAGGCAGGTTTAAAACCGGCAGAGCCGGGATTTTTTTTTCCAAGCAAAGCTTGGGCTTTAAAACCGGTACCTGAACGCGGGATATAAACCGACCAAGGCCAGCTTGCCTGCTGCCGAAGCTGAGCCCCTCCTTTTTATAACCCAATGCTCTGGCCCACCGCCATGTGAACGCTAGCTGGAAGTGGCGGTATATAAATAATAATGGTGCTGTTAACCACGCCAAGGGCAGTCCGAAGCCTGCCAAGCGCCTAACGGCGTAAGTGGGACGGGCAGTCACCATTCCATTCTTTTTAAGGGGCATTTTGTCCCCATATCTTTAATGGCGCCCGTCACTCAAAAACCCCGGAAAAAAAAAATAAAACCGTGACTGTCTTGACTGTCGTGGCGTGGAGAAGACAGCACTAGCCGTCGCCCAGCTTGAACCATTCGTGAACTTTCAGTCCACATCAGGTTCACAATTTGATGGGGGTATGCAAGAGCATACTGCTCTTTGCGGACACCCTGTCCTGTTTGATTTTATAATAAAATAAAAATTAGGGATACGGTGTGAGATAACAGGCAACTCCGCGCTGTCGCCCGGCACTTTGCTGGCGGCATATTATTTTGCCTTGTTTTTTGCAATTTGCTTCTCACCTTTTCCTATTTTTTCGTATATGAGGTAGCCTGTGTTGGGGCCCTGTGTGGCCAAGGCAGTGACCCTCGCATTAGAAAGCTCGTTAAAATATGCTCGTTGCTTGCCAGTCAAGGCAGCCGAGCATGGGAGAGGCTTCTGCGGAGGCCGGGTATGTTGGCACTTGATGCCCGGGTGAAGCCCGTGCGGGACCGGGATTTTGAAACTGCCCCAAAGGGGACAGGATAAAAACTGCCAGGAAGGCAGGTTTAAAACCGGCAGAGCCGGGATTTTTTTTTTCCAAGCAAAGCTTGGGCTTTAAAACCGGTACCTGAACGCGGGATATAAACCGAGCCAAGGCCAGCTTGCCTGCTGCCGAAGCTGAGCCCCTCCTTTTTATAACCCAATGCTCTGGCCCACCGCCATGTGAACGCTAGCTGGTAGTGGCGGTATATAAATAATAATGGTGCTGTTAACCACGCCAAGGGCAGTCCGAAGCCTGCCAAGCGCCTAACGGCGTAAGTGGGACGGGCAGTCACCATTCCATTCCTTTTAAGGGGCATTTTGTCCCCATATCTTTAACATCTTTGCGAGTGGGTTGGAAATAAAATCTGGTAAGGGTCTATTTTCATATTCCGTTACGTCAGTTCTCCAAATTTATAGCCTACTGCAGATGTCAAAGCGTCGTGAAACTTTGCACAAGAAATAAATGACACCATACTTCGGGGCCACAATATTAAGATGCATGCTTTGTCGATCAATTGAAGGCCAAAATTATACATCTGTTGGCCACAAACATTCAATTCAGACACAAAGAAGAGCTAAGAAATGCTCTATGAGAGTCACATGGAAAAGATATAATAAAGCCGGTTTTCGTTCGTAACGTACAAGAATAAATTTGCTACGTTTCTGTCCCACGCATGTGAACCTTTCTCGAAGGTGAAGGTCCACGTTCGTGGGACAGAAACGTAGCAAATTTATTCTTGTAAGTTACGAACGAAAACTGGCTTTGTTATGTCCTTTCCTTGTGATTCTGACGTTCGTGGTGCACGTGCTGAAATTGTCTATGAGAGTCGAATAACATGACGTGAAAAATGGAAAGTGAAAAAAAAACATCATGGAAAACAACTGAGATTTCTCAAAATAAATTGCATTTTTAGTCCGCACTCCACTTCAGAGCATGGCTTCTTGAAGCAAAAGCTAAAAAACCATCCATTTAGATTCATTCGATGATCTTATTTGCAACAAATGTGGTGCCAAATTCCATAAGCCTTTTTCAAGTATCAAGTACATTTGGGCTTCATCATCACATTGAGGGGGACACCTTCAGAATGTCAAAATATGACTAAAAATGTATTTCGGTGCAGATTACAATGCGCACCACATTCTGCTGAATCCACTCGTGCAACCCATGTTTTGATTCTCCATTTTGGTTTAGAAGTCAGCAACCCAAATGCAAATAAATACAACTCAATGAATTTTTCAAATAAATACAACTCACTCAATTTACTCACAAGAAAAATAACTATAGCAGGAAGGAAGCATGTCAACTAAATTTGACCATTCCGGCCACATTTGAATCTTCTTTGACCAAGTACGCCAAATTTCGAACCCAGGTTTTGCCCCAGACTGAGATTTTGCATAAAAATGTAATGACTATACCAAATAAGTTATCCAACGTCGAAAAACCAATCTGACAAATCTTCAATTTACTCGGAAAATGTTCGACAAATTCTTGATTACAATTACCTCTTGGCAGTTTCCTCACCTCAATGACAGGTTAAAATTTTCCATACGTGGAAAAAATGTGCCCTGGGTTGGCTGGAATGGACAACCAATTAAGGCGATACAACTCAGTTTAAGATTATAGTAATGGAAATTTACCACTTTTAACATGCCTACTGACAAGCAATTCAACTCTGGGGCACAAGAGAAGTCAGGTATCAGCATCCTGACCTTTCTAGCCAAATTCCAATCCAATTTTGGTCACTTTGGTGAAAACCAGAGTCCCCCAGCTCAAATGGTTTGGTGCTGCAGTGATCAAAATTTCTCAGCCACAGCTCCAATAAGATAACATTTTTACACAGATCTTTATTGTGTGTAAAATGTGACGGATGCCATGGCAATCCACTGAGTTACATGGTAACGATGAAAAAGACACTCTTTTCACCAGTTTTAGGTGGCTATCCAGTGGAAATGGGGGGTATGAGCAATTTTCCTAACTGAACATTTTTTATTCAGCGTACCTTTTTGAATCTCTTCTTGAAAAATGGTTTTTTACAGCTACCCACTCTTTTTATATCTCAGTTAAAACAAGACCACCACAAATTGGGCTTTTTTGGATTTTTTGGGGACACTGCTTGAAAATGGGGGCTCGTAGGTTATTTTGTCACTGAATAGTTTATGTTTTACTCGATACGTGGAACCTATTCTGAAAATTTCGACAGTTCTACAATGAAATCTTACCTCCCCATGAATACCCCAAATGGGTCCATTTTGGGGGACTGGGATATCACACGGAAATGGGGGCGCGGAGCAAAATTTTTACTGATTAATTTCGATTTGTTTTACCATAAGGAACATCTCCACAAATTTTGGCCAAATGTTTTCGGGATACCCTGTATATCTCTAAACCACAGACCTCATGCAATTTTTGATGTTTACATAAACAACTTTTCAAAATCTAAGATTTCTAACCAAAAAGTTAACAACAGGCAGGAGAAAGTAAAAACAAAAAAAAAAAGAATATATGCCAAGAATTGAATAGAGAAAACATTTGTAAACAATAATCAAAGCTTACAAAAACATACAAATTTCAACTTAAGAAACTAACAATCAATCAATAATAAGAAAATTAACAATCAATCTGCTAAAACAATTTCAATTTCGCAATTGATCTGACCTTTTGTTTTCATGGGTCCGCATGTGGGATTTCAAATTAACATGTCGAGTGAATCTCTTTTCACAGAATTTACAACAGAATGGCTTCTCTCCTGTGTGGGTACGCACGTGCCGTTTTAAAGTGATCTCCTGATTGAACCTCTTTTCACAGAATTTACAACAGAATGGCTTCTCTCCTGTGTGGGTACGCACATGCTGTTTTAAATGGATCTGCTGAGTGAACCTCTTTTCACAGAATTTACAACAAAATGGCTTCTCTCCTGTGTGGGTACGCACGTGCTGTTTTAAATGGATCTGCTGATTGAACCTCTTTTCACAGAATTTACAACAGAATGGCTTCTCTCCTGTGTGGGTACGCACATGCCGTTTTAAAGTGGTCTGCTGATTGAACCTCTTTTCACAGAATTTACAACAGAATGGCTTCTCTCCTGTGTGGGTAAGCACATGCCGTTTTAAAGTGATCTCCTGATTGAACCTCTTTTCACAGAATTTACAACAGAACGGCTTCTCTCCTGTGTGGGTTAGCACATGAGTTCTCAACCAACTTTTCGTTGAACAGGTCCTTGCACAGAATTCACAGGAAAACAACATGTTTTTCTGACTAGACTCATGCTCATGTCCTTTTAAATTCCCATCAGAACCAATGCTGTTCAATCCTAGTTCCAATGCCAGTGTCTGGTGTTTTTTCCGACAACGATGTATACCAAGATATGCAGAAGAACTGAACAGGACTTCACAATAGGGACATTCAACTGCACCAGCTGAGAAAAGAGACAGAAATGAACAGATTATTTTATTTTGATCAAAACCAAGAGTTATCAGTATTTAATTTTTTTTTTTTTTTTTTTTTTTTTTTTTGAAAAAAAAACATCAAAACGAGAAAGTTACATTTGGTCAGTTCTCTGGACACAGGATTATAAATAATACGGTGAACTTGTACCCACTTGAATGATGTAAAAGTTCTCCGCCTCTGAATCACGAAATTCGCGATCAAAATCCAAGTAAAAAACACACATTCAATATTCACAGCTCCGCAACTTTTGTTAAATGCAAACAGCAATTTTCTTGGCATGTGACTGCAAACAAAAAAAATATTTAAAAAAAATAAAAAAAATATTTAGGTTTGGCCAGACCAATGCAGTGCATTTCTTCTTATTCATTGATTTTTTGCAGGATTACTAATTTTAATTATCTAAGCGAGATATCCCTCGCCCTTCCAAAATTGATCATCTCTCATACTCAATAATCAAGATACATATGCATCTTTCCAAAATCTTTCCAAAAGTGCAATTATGTCGGGCCAATGCAGCAATGTAATTATGTCGGCCACCACACCCACCTATCAGGCAGCCTTGCGCAATAAGGCAGTTCAACCATCTGTTGGGTAATCTTGAATATGGTTTCAAGTCAATCAATCTCATATGGCGGAGAGATCATCACGGAGGTGGTACAACTGCACCGGTGTTGTTAATTTTTTCACCGTTTATTCCAATAGAAAACAAATTCTGCCTGGGTGAGGTAGCATTACCTCGCCAATGACCTCTGTGCCGATAGAGATCGCTGTGCATCCACATCTAAAAGAATCCTGACATCCATATTTTGCAAGCTATCGTTGTTGATTTTTGAGTTTCTGACTTGTAACCGATTTAGCTTGCAGACCGCAATTTCTTTTGCCGCAAATTCGAAAATTCAAAATGCATCTTTTCTCAGTACTCGTACATTGGAGTGGGGTATTTGGCTGGAAATAGTTATTTTCAGTGGAACTGAGAGTTGGAAATGGAGCACCTCCACGTTTTCGTGAT
>JASGXE010017752.1:0-33051 GCA_030068105.1 Sinentomon sp. SZTP_YWyxl
TCCAAAATGTCCTCCAAAATTTACTCAAAATTATATGCTCTTAATCGCGTTGGTATCAACTTGACCAGGAAACAAAGATAAGGCTCGTTGTTTCTCTTTTTCTACCCATTATTGACTACTGCAGTGAAATATATATTTGCGCCCCTCATGGCTCATTACAGAAAGTTGAAAAAATTTTCAATATGCTTGTAAGATTTGCAACTGGGCTTAGAAAGTTTGACCATATTACCGGAGCTGTCAAAGCTCTTGGGTTGGATAGGCCTGCAGTTCGCCGAAAACTTGGTCTTGTTACGCTGCTACACAAAGTTATCCAACACAAATCACCTCCGTATATTTATGACGAGCTGGCTTTTGCGTCACACTCGTATCCAACTAGGTCTTCGCAGTTGCCCTTGCTACTCTCATAAAACGCGGTGTTTGAGAAGAGCCCCCTCTACCAAGCTATTGTTATGTATAGATCCCTCCCGACTAAATGTCATACCCAAACGAGCCTTCCTTTATTCAAAAGGTCTGCAGAGAAATATTTGCGACTCTTGCCACCTTAATTCAATTCATTGATATGTTGTTCATGTCGTTTAATCATTGTTTGCCGCTTATTGCCTTATCGTTGTGCTTTCGTTTTTTTCTCCTTTTCTTTTATCAAGTTGCCTGTAAGAATAGCTTTGTGCTAAAGGTCGCTTTTTTCATTACGAAATAAAGAATTTTTGAATTTGAATTTTGAATCCTCCATAGTGAAAATTTTGCTAAATGTTTTGTTGAGTAGATCTGCTTTGTCTTTCGGTTCGGTAATAAACAGCCCACATTCATCCTTAACTGGCGTAAAGGTATGGGAAGAGCGGCGATGTTTGATATAATTCCAAAATTTTTTCTTGTTGTCTGCCTCAAATGCCTCTGTCAAAAAATCACTGAGAGAACTTTTTGACTGTTCCTTTACTGCTGCTCTTAATTTTTGAAAACTTTGTTTGGTTTTTTCGCAAAAGTTTTTCTTCAGTTTTGCATGCTCTTGACGCTTCTTCCTCAGCAGTCTCTTCAAGGCAGGCTTCACCCATGGTTGAAATGAAGTGTCGTTACAAACAAGTTTTGATGGAATGTGTTGGTCACACAGACCTTGCAAAATTTCTTTAAAAGTGGTCCAATTTTCTTCTGCAGTTTGTGCGAAAGCGCCCTCACGGAAGTCAGCAAACTGGGTGAATAAATCAGAACGTAAAGAGTCCCAGTTAGCTCGTCCATAAACAAATATCTTTCTTTTGGTTTGACATTTGATCTTTGTTGAGGTGCTAAAAGAACCTACCACAGCCTGGTGATCTCCAATCCCATAACAACTGAATCTGTCTTCACGTCAAGTGAGGAGATATTTGAAAAAATTAGGTCTAAAACGTTAGCGGCGTTACCAGCGACACGTGTTGGGGAAAGCACGTATTGTTGAAGGTCAAATGTGGCAATTGTTTCTAAAAAGAATTCATGCTTGTATATTTGTCAGCGCTGCCATCACGAATAGAAAACGATTGCCAATCAATGTCAGGCAGGTTGAAATCACCAGCCACAATAATATTATTTGATTCCCTGCCATTTTCCCCATGCAAGATCAGCTTTAAAAGGTCATAAAATTCCAAGAGAGAATCAAGGCCCGAGCTGGTAGGGCGATAGAAACAGCCTATTTGTATTTTGCGGTTAATGTTTGTTTCCAGGGTGCACCAAACGAATTCAAGTTGAGAACTGCTTATAAATTGCACGTCCTTCGGAAAAGTTAAAAAAACACCTTTTCACTGCGATCGAAGTTCCGCCACCGCGGCCCATTTGCCTGTCGGCTCTGTATGTGGAATATTCATCCACGTTTAAAATTTCGCTGTTGTTTATGCTGGAATCTAGCCAAGTTTCAGTCATAAATAGGATATCTGTGTCATATGTCAAAAGTATTGTGTTAAGCGATTCGATTTTCCTTGCTTTCCTTATGCACTGACAGTTGATGACAAGAATCTTGAAATTGTGGAATTCCTGAATAAAAAGATTTTTGCGACCAGCCATTTGCCGCCGAGGGCTGCTTCTGTTTGTCCCTTCGATACCGTTATTAAAAGAAATAAAATCAGATATCAATAGTGAAACGACGTTTATCATAAATGCGTGTGAATATAAAAACAATCTGTATATAAAAACCCAAAAGGTTTAGGCAATGTGTCTGTATACAGGGTGTCCCGTAAATCAATCACCGAAATTTCACAATAGATTCCCCAGGACCATACAAATCGAACTTAATCAAGGGTGAAAGGTGATCCGACCCCCCATTACTGAGTTATGCCCCCCAAAACCCCCCAAAATGGACCCTTTTGGGGAATTCATGGGGGAGGTAAGATTTCACCAGAGAACTGTCAAATTTTCAGGACAGGTTCTATGTAACGAGTAAAACAAAAAATGTTCAGAAACGAAAAACCGTCCGAGCCTCCAATTCCATGCAATGCCCCCCAAAAATCCAAAAAAGCCCAATTTGGGGTTGTTTTGGGGAAACTGAGATATTGAGATTTGGGGTCGTCGCATAAAAGCCATTTTTCGAAGGCAGATTCCCAAAGATACACGGAACAAAAAATGTTCAGTGCAAAAAAGTCCTATGACCCTTCATTTCCGCGCAGTAGCCACTCAAAAACTGCTAAAAAGCTTCTCGTTCTTAGGAGGTTACGACTGTTACCATGGTAATATACGCGTTACCATGGTAACAGTCGTAACCCCCTGAGAACGAGAAGCTTTTTAGCAGTTTTTGAGTGGCTACTGCGTGGAAATGAAGGGTCGTGGGACTTTTTTGTACTGAACATTTTTTGTTCCGCGTATCTTTGGGAATCCGCCTTCGAAAAATGGCTTTTATGCGACGACCCCAAATCTCAATATCTCAGTTTCCCCAAAACAACCCCAAATTGGGCTTTTTTGGATTTTTTGGGGGGCAATGCGTGGAATTGGAGGCTCGGACGGTTTTTTGTTACTGAACATTTTTTGATTTACTCGTTACATAGAACCTGTCCTGAAAATTTGACAGTTCTAGGGTGAAATCTTACCTCCCCTATGAATTCCCCAAAAGGGTCCATTTTGGGGGGTTTGGGGGGGCATAACTCAGTAATTGGGGGTCGGGTCACTTTTCACCCCTGATTAAGTTCGATTTGTATGGTCATGGGGAATCTGTTCCGATATTTCGGGGGTTGATTTACGGGACACCCTGTATATACAGACACATTGCGCTATCACCAATGATCAGGGTGTCAACTGGATGCCCTCTATCCGGCCAGCTGCACAGAAATTGCTTCACAAAAGTGAGATGTGCGAACGTTCAACCGCATATTTCCAGGTCACCGATTGAAAGGCGCAGCAAATCGCTTGCGGCCTTACCGTCTGCATATAAAAACCCTTTTGGGTTTTTAATACATATTGGTTTTATATTCACATGCATTTATGATAAACGTCGTTTCACTATTGATATCTGATTTTATTTCTTTTAATAACGGTCTTTGCTTGAAATTAAACAATTATTTCGTTTAACACGTGCTTTTCTTTAAACAGCCTGAATCTGGAAATGGCAGGCGCAAGAATTTTGTATCGCCTCCCGACCATTGGAGTCGACCATCCATTCCGACGGGCATTCAGATCCTTGTTCCTTTGAACATTGGGCTCCTAAGCTATGTCAAAAACGTCAAGATAACCGACCATTAAAAAGTGGGAATTCCAGCTTTCCGGACGCGGCACAAATTAATGTGTAGATGGTTATGGACGGCACAAATAGAGCACAAATTCATGCCATAAAGCGTTTTCCGATCGGAGATGCGCTGGTACGATTTCTGGAAAGTGGTCGGCTGTCTTGACGTCAAGATAGCCGACCATTAAAAAGTGGGAATTCCAGCTTTCCGGACGCGGCACAAATTAATGTGTAGATGGTTATGGACGGCACAAATAGAGCACAAATTCATGGCATAAAGCGTTTTCCGATCGGAAATGCGCTGGTACGATTTCTGGAAAGTGGTCGGCTGTCTTGACGTCAAGATAGCCGACCATTAAAAAAGTGGGAATTCCAACTTTCCGGACGCGTCACAAATTAATGTGTAGATGGTTATGGACGGCAGAAATAGAGCACAAATTCATGGTATAAAGCGGTTTCCGATCGGAAATGCGCTGGTACAATTTCTGGAAAGTGGTCGGCTGTCTTGACGTCAAGATAACCGACCATTAAAAAGTGGGAATTCCAGCTTTCCGGACGCGGCACCAATTAATGTGTAGATGGTTATGGACGGCATAAATAGAGCACAAATACATGCCATAAAGCGGTTTCCGATCGGAAATGCGCTGGTACGATTTCTGGAAAGTGGTCGGCTGTCTTGACGTCAAGATAGCCGACCATTAAAAAAGTGGGAATTCCAGCTTTCCGGACGCGGCACAAATTAATGTGTAGATGGTTATGGACGGCACAAATAGAGCACAAATTCATGGCATAAAGCGTTTTCCGATCGGAAATGCGCTGGTAAGATTTCTGGAAAGTGGTCGGCTGTCTAGACGTCAAGATAGCCGACCATTATAAAAGTGGGAATTCCAGCTTTCCGGACGCGGCACAAATTAATATGTAGATGGTTATGGACGGCACAAATGGAGCACAAATTCATGGCATAAAGCGTTTTCAGATCGGAAATGCGCTGGTACGATTTCTGGAAAGTGGTCGGCTGTCTTGACGTCAAGATAGCCGACCATTAAAAAAGTGGGAATTCCAGCTTTCCGGACGCGGCACAAATTAATGTGTAGATGGTTATGGCGGCACAAATAGAGCACAAATTCATGGCATAAAGCGTTTTCCGATCGGAAATGCGCTGGTACGATTTCTGGAAAGTGGTCGGCTGTCTTGACGTCGCAAGATAGCCGACCATTAAAAAAGTGGGAATTCCAGCTTTCCGGACGCGGCACAAATTAATGTGTAGATGGTTATGGACGGCACAAATAGAGCACAAATTCATGGCATAAAGCGTTTTCCGATCGGAAATGCGCTGGTACGATTTCTGGAAAGTGGTCGGCTGTCTTGACGTCAAGACAGCCGACCATCAAAAAAGTGGGAATTCCAGCTTTCCGGACGCGGCACAAATAAAAATTTTTGCGGCACAAATTGGCACAAATCCAGCACAATTTAACTGACTCGATTTCAGGGTCAATTTCCAAAAAAGGGTCGGCTGTCTTGACACACGTCTCAACGAACGCAGTCAACGGAAAAAATATAGCCATGTGCTCAACAAATGTATAGCTGACGCTGTCGTTGCTACGCCTGAAATGCAGCCTTGCTAAAATTTGGTTGCAATGAGAACGAAAGTCCGATAACATCCCCTTTAGCATAACATCCCCTCTCATGTTTGGTATAGCAGGTGCCCTGAGTTGTGGCATGCCGGTACCTGTCAGCTCAGAAACGCCTTTTGGGATGTGCTTCCTTAAAACGATAAGAAACTTCAACCGATCAGAGAGATCAGAGACTTTAACGTGTCTCTTCCGGTGTCGCAAAACGAGATGGCGGCGTTGTTCTGCTCAGTTCTTTGGCTTGCCAATCATACGAGTACGCTAGGTTGGTTAGTTTAGGTTTGGCTTGGTTTAGCTAAGTTAGGTTAGGCTAACATAACCAACCTGGAGTAAGCGAGGGATCGACCGTCCAACACCTGTATCAGACACCATAGCCCACCTTCACAAACATCTCCACACCAACAGCCTCCATTTCAGCACCTGCCAAACGCCAGAGCCAGCCATAGGATAACACCACACAAGGAAACCCACCCCAATGTGCCAGTGCGTATCTGGGCTGACAGGCTCCGGCATGCCACAACTCCTGGCGGCTGTTGACAACAGTGAAGCAGGTTTTCGGTTACTTTTGCCAAATCCTGTTTATAAAAAATAGCAAGTTTCAGTTTTCCACTACTCTAAAGACTTTTGGGCTACCATGTACAATATCCAGGTGCCAAATATGATCAAAGGTGCCAATATCCAGGTGCCAAAAATATATATGTTCATAAACGATGCGATTTTTCCAACCAGCAAAATGCACTGCATCATCGAAACATTGGAAGAAAACATTTGAATAGTTTAATACGGCAATGGTGATGGGCAATTGCAAAACACAAATGGTGCATGACAACAAAAAAAAAAGAATGGAGATTCAAGTTTTTTCCAAGGCGTTTATAGGGGAGATCCTGAAGAGAGAGCATTTCAACATATCCGTTACACTTGCATCACAACAGCGATTGTGTGAAATAAATCGGGCAGCTCGTCTCTGAATCTTTTCTTCGTCTGAATCTATAATCGTCAAAAATGGATCCCATATTTCACATGTGCACACTCAAGTTGGGGAAAAGCTGGGACTCCATTGAGGTATTTCTCAAGGACCTGTTTATCAAGGGATTTACTTGCTTTACAAAAAGTGGAGTTGGTCATTTTTGCAGGGATTAGACACACAGATTATAGGGCACATTCGTCAGAATTAAGTTATCGCTTATGAGTTTATGTTGTCAGGTCGGGCCGTCAGATTATTCACTGCGAGTTCGCCATTTTTCATTGCTTACAAATTCAATATTACCATTTGTTGTAAAAATTCGTATAATCAAGCTCTGACATGGATTTTCAGAATGAAATCCTTTTTTTCAACAAGCCGATTTTTGTTTCTGGGTCGAAAATTATATTTTGATAAGTCAGGAGGATTCGATTGCCGAGGTAGCTGCGCCACATTTCGAATATCAGATTTCGAAATAACCCCCGCAGGTTTTCACCAAGGTTAACATATCTCCTCCTCGCCCGCAATGTATAGCTAATGAATGTGTCCTGTTGAATACGAGTTCTCCATCGAGAGTGATAATGTCATGCAGTGGTTGCCATGCATATAATGTCATGCATGTGTTTGTGAAAATTGACGAAAGGAGAAGTCCCGACAAAAGAATTTCCATTCTCGTGGTGTGCCAAAATGCTGTGCTAACCAATAAATTTATATACCTCAGTCCTATCCAGAGTCAAAGCAGGCATAGTCCCAAAGATGACTCGGTGGCAAGGTGACGTTATCTGGAACATTCCGCTTGTATCCTCTTGAACAATTTAGGTTACTGAGATCATTTTGACCTGTTGTTTACATTTTCTGCCATTCTTTCCATCCGCGAATGATTTTCTGAAAGATATCTTGGTCAGTTATTCAGTTTATTCAGGTTCTGTCGACTTCAACATCAACACCCGTATTATGCATAAAAGTGACTTGTGTCAGATGGTGTCGTGAACTCTCAGGTTTTGAAAATGTCCATGGATTGCCTCGAATTCCTCACATCTTGAAAATGTTCAAGATCTTACGTTGCTGAATTTAGGAGAACACCATAAACGAAAAACTGATATTCACTTCGGTGGAAATGACATTTTATTATCAATTATTTCATCATTCGCTGACACGCACAGGAAGAGGAGTATTAATTCTTGAACAGTGCCAGATGAACAACAAAAGCATTGGACATGCACGCAAATGAATAGAAAAACAAGTTGAGATTTCAAAAGAAAAAAAAACTCGATTATCCAGAATTAAAGGTTTTTCTGTTCCAGCTATTTTCGCAACTCTTTCTGTAACCGAAACGCGTTGTGCTGAAACCCCACTTGACAAGCTGAAGCCTAAAGTGACAACACAGCCACAAGGTAAAACACTTGATCGATGTTTGCAGGCAAGAAGTGGGATGCAATTCCACAATGAACCATGCTTCGTTTCTGAAGTCCAGCAAATTTCTATTACTAGCCATCTAGCAATTTCTTAGAGGTGGCACTTGAAGGCTGTGTCCCCATGACTATACTTTCACTGATGTGCGCAATATCTATCAGCAAGCGCGGATGCATCTTTCGAAAAGTGGAAAACGAATCATCCCATTTTCTACACAGAAATGAAATTTTCTCGACTCAAATTTTTTAACTGAATTGCCTGCTTTTTTGAATTGAAGCTGATTAATATTGTGAATGAAAATATGGGCAACAAAGTTGGCTAAAGTAGGCTTTGTTATACATGAACTTATGCCGGCTCTGAATGTAAAACATAATGTGGGCGCATTCCATTTTCGAAGCTACAAATAGAGAATGGTTCTCAAACATCAGGTTAAGAGCTGAAGAAACTCCTGTTCCCAGGTTCAATGTCAATTTGCTTGCATGCAAGAATTCCCTTTGCTCTTAAAGCAAGATTCCGTGATATAATCTCAGTGTTTCTTGAGGATGACAAAAGGTTTAGAATTATCTACAAAAATGCAAAATACACTCAACAAAAACAATTCTGGAAGAAATCTCAACAACTCTCGTAGTTCAGTTGTCTAATCATGCAATTTCTCATACCTACTTTACATGCTATGAAATATAATCGTCAAACGTCCATAAAACAAGACAATACAAAAACAGTTGCTGGGAACAACATTCAAAATGCGAGATTGCGCTTCTGAGAATTCCCCACGTTGCCCAGTGTTTACAATTTGGCATTGGCAATGTGCAAAAATTGGTCTCAAAAGGTGATAATAAACAGGAAAAAGAATGCAATTAATTTATTTAATTTCTCTAGGTCATCAATTTCTCTCCTTATGCTGAGCATCAGGAGATGCTCAGCATCAGGAGATGCTAAGCATCATCAGGAGCCATTCGAAGGACTGCGCCGCCTCCATCAACTTGCCTCAATACCCAATTTCCATCGTGCGTGAAAAAGTGATAGCATAAAACTCACAACTTTACAAAGAATAACACATTTTTATCGGATTCTTTCTTGGGGACTTCTGCAGAATATTCGCAATTTTATTTTTCCTTAAGTAAATTCTTAATTGTGGGTCCAAATATGAAATAATTCGTATGCCAAATGCAGGAGTTGCAATACGCCCAGCTTGGAGTTTCCCATAACCAATGAATTTTCCAAGAGAACATTCGAACATTGCGAATCAAATATTCAGAACCACAATATCGTGTTTTAAAACTCTTTGACAAGTCGGCAAAATTTGATCACTGAATCTCACGGTTTTGTGCGGAAACTCACATTTTCAAAGCATAATACTCGTGTGCCATATGTGAGCAATTTCTTTACCGAGCCAAGGAACCAAATTTTTAAGTATACCAAATCCCAAAAATGTGTGCGTATGGGCTAATACCTAGTGTCTAAAATTTAGATGGGGTTATGAAAGATGGGGGAGAGAGAGTGAAGGACGAGAAAAAGAGAAAAGAACAATGCTATGGCACATTGAGGACAAGTTTCTGGACATGATCAAGCATATCAGATGGCAAACATTCGTTTTTTAAGGGCCGGTCTTTGTGTGGATGGCAATCGATGCGAAGTTTAATCTTGACTTTCTGGAAAATTAGCAAGGCTTTTCCTTTCGTAATCCACTTCACTTTGGAAGAAGGCGCCATGTTTGTTGCTGGCCGCCATGCCTTCCATCAAATTTCCTGCTGCCTGATATCACCCCAATGACCGGCCCTGATCGCACATTCAAGAACAACAAACATAAATTGAGCAAATAAAGCCTTTTGACCAGTTTACCACTCGGCCCATTTGCTTTGAACAGCAAAAATACTAATGTATCACATAAAAGCATCAAGGAAGGACGGACGGACACTCCTGAGTTGACCTCTCTCGACTGGAAATCCATCCTCCGAAAGACGCAGAAGACCATGCACGCTGACGTCGCCTGCAACCTTCGCGGAGCTAAGGATAAGGAGCTCGTATTAACGGCTATTGTAAAGGCTGACTATCTCCTGGAATTCCTTTGGAAATCTTTGCTGAAGGTGAGTCAGAACCCTCCTGAACTGTGTGGCCTGCTCTGGAGTGCATTCTGCGCAGTTATTTCTCAATACTTCGGGGAGAAATTCTGAAAGAAAATAGTAATAAAGCCAACATCATTGCTTCCGTGAAAACATTTTTTGGGTTGTGCAAGGCCAGCTTTTGCAAAACTGGAGACAGAAAAATATTTTCGGGCTTCATTTCCCGAACCAAATAAAATTTGCAATGCATCGGTTGCAGCAAATACCCTATGGCTCTTGTCCAGTGACCTAATGACCCGTATAACCGCGCTGGAATTCTGTGAATTTTTGGGCCGTGCATTTGAATCCCATGATCCGCGGTGAACAAAATTGCTCAAAATCGGAATTCACTCACATCGTTAACTTCAGCACGAATTCGAGTAAAAGTGTGATATTGGTTTACAAATTCGATGAATGCGACAAGGGTCTCACGTCTCATGCAACGGTAACATTCCTAAAAAAGTAGGTTTCTTGCAGCGGAAAAAGTATGAACGTGAAAAGTGAAAACGTGATCCAGGCCAGTGAGCTAATTTGAATCTTTTCAGGAAATTTTGAGCCATTTTTGAGCCAGAATTTTATTGCCTCAATTTCGTCAATTGGTATTTTGGCATGCGGCGATAACTTATGCTGTTGCACTTCAGAACCTGTTTTTAATCTCTAAAACATTCCGTATTTGGTCAACTCCATGTGATGCAACGGCATGACGTCTTTGGCGACTTGGGATGGGCGGTTTGCAATCATTATTCCGCGACAAATAATTGCCTGCAGAATTTGTTTCAGAGGAGATCTGTGCGCGGATTCTGCTTGTTGCAGAGATCCAGCCCATATTTGCCAAGATCACGCCATATAACCAGATTATCAACCTGGAAGCGTTGGAAAACCGGGTGTCCTAATAATATTGATGTCGACTGCACAGCTTCTTTCATCTCGAGAAAAGAAAACGATTTGCTCCGGTTTTGAATCAGGAAACGCGGGAGGCAGACACAACTGACGGGTGTCAGATGGAAAAAAGTGGTCACAGGTAAATGGAAACACTGATGGTGTTCAGAAATTCCGCTCAAAATGGGACAAGATGCTTCATTTGCCGGAGTCTTCCTTGCCTTGCCCTGTTGGTTATCGCAGAAAGTGAAAGCCGGCGTCGCTACCTGGACTCCGAATGTCATTGTGAAAATTTCTGGGCCAAAAAAGACACGTTCTCTGCCAGCAAAAAACAAGTAGCCAGGTGTTGCATAATCACTCAATGGATTGCGAGTACTTTGCCTCCGGCGGACCCAGATCACTGGCTCTCTGTTCTTTTGCTGTTTGAATCACTTGCCCCGTTTTTGGCCATGTTTGCCTTGTATAATGACTGCATTGTGACTGCTTTGTTCAATATTGCTGAGATGCAACAATAATTGCATGCAATACAAAGGCCGTTCTGCGATGCTGTGTGGGATTTGTTGTTACACGGCTGGATTCCATAGCACCATCCGAATATTGTAAATTCGCGAAACGTGGATCCATCAAAAGATTTTCATAATAGCCTAGAACTCATAAAAACATGGTAATTTTCTTCGAAAATCTCCACAGGGGCTACCGCAACTGTTTTCCGAGTTTTGGATCATCGCATCAAAGTGAATTAATGCTCCCATAACGGTCATCCAAAATTGTGTTCTAGCCACAGGGAGTTTGCTGTTCATTGGGTTATTTTTCACCCGCAGTCCTGGCAGCCAAGGGATTTGTCCAAAATTATGTTCAATGGAAAGGCGCAAACTTTTTGGTTTTTTTCTCATACAGGAGGAAAGGATCCTGGCAGAACTTCAACATTTTGAGTTTTTCAAGAATCGCTTTTTCAACGGCAATAATTATTATGCAAAGTGTGCGAAAAACGTACAAGAGTTTCCAGGCGAAAATAGAATGATGCACTTCTGGTGTGTCCGTTATTGCCATGCCTCGATTTTTTAGTTCCTAGAATGAGAAACTTGCGGTAACTTCAGATCCAACCATTCCGCATTATTTTTTTTTAGTTTATAGCCAGTTCATAACGATGCAAGTGAGTGATGAAATTGACAAAAGCGCCGAACGAGAACGTTGTCTCATCGAAACAAGCATCTCGGTCAGAAGCCCATAAGTTGCGACTGGTATTCCAATCACCGTATTGTGGCTTGTGATATGCGACTGAAATCATTCAAAGGTGGAAATTTTCGGCAACCATAAAAGTCGAGAAGTTCCAATCAGCGGCTCATTTATCTCAAATTTCTTCATTCCTATTTTTTATGCAAAACAATCTCAGTATTTTAGACTCCATTGCATTTCGTTTTTCGTTCGTATTTGCATTTTTCGTATTTGCTTTTTTCGTTCTGCTTTCAAACTGCTTTTTTCTCACGTTTTTTTTTTGTGTTTCTGGTTTTTAGTCCAGTCATTCGCGGTTCCATTCCAGGTTTTCTACTTAGCGCTGGCCAATTTCAGACTTTTTGGATCCCCTTGGTTTCCCCTGGAAAGCCTGCTGATAATTTCGCTTTGGGTTGCATGGCTGTTTGTCTCGCATTTAACCTTTTGTGGTTGCTTGGCGTTGATTTCTTTGTTGCAGACTCTGACTTGCATGCAATTTTCACATAATTGGTTATTTTCCATTCCATTGTGGCCGATACGAATAAAAATAACATGAGATAATTTGCTACTATACCATCCGTTAACTGCGGCGAAAAGAGCGCAGCAGGTACCTTATCTCCACTTGTTTATTTTTGAAGTTTATCGTTTGTACAATGAGACCAATGATGACTCGAGATTTTATTTTTTTTGTGTCGCAAAACCTTCATGCTATTTTCCGTCCTCCACCTGTAATTTTCGCAATTGGTCTATTTTTGAAAATAGAAGCGTCTGGGAGAGGAGAGTCCGTGAAGCCATTTGGGGCCAATGAGTTTGTTTTTCAGGCACAGGCCTCTTCCGCTATCGGCCTTCGATGAAAATCCGGTTCGGATAAAGCAAGATGCTCAATTTTTCGATGTCCAAATTTTGCATGTTAAGGATGTTGAAGAAAAGCAAACGAGAGACACACTCCTGATTTCGTTCCTCTCCCACGGCGTGGAAAGCATGGCATCTCTTCACGCAAAATGGTCTGCGTGATATTATCTAAATTACAAAATAATTTATTTTAAAATTTTCAGCACAGAAATTGCTGCAACTGTAGTTTGAGCACACACAACTTTTGGGTCAGTTTCTGCCGAAGCCCGTGCCTGAATTAGATACAGATGTGTGATTCAGATCATTAAATTCAGATGAATTCGAAAATCGGATTTCTTTCAGAAGATTTGGATGTCGTCATGTCTCTTCGTACAGGTGCATCCACTTTCACCCAGCTGTGCGAAACTTCTCAGAATTTATTTCCCAGATTGCTTTGTCTGCATTTGAGAATTTCCAGCACGCAAAATATGGTTCAATAATCAAACAGCTTTTGTTGGAGAGCCATAAATGCTGCATAAAACTAATTAGTTTTGATGAAACAGCCAACGGTACTCTATCAGATTCCGTTGCTTGGATTTGAGAATGTCAAATTGGAGTGCTCGCAACTTACGTTTAATATCTCTGCCAGTCTTGTCACACGGTCCCTGCTTTTTCACACACCTGATCTGGAACCTAACGTATCTTTCGTTCTTGAGAATTGAGTCAATGTCAATGTTCTCATACTCCTTTTTCTTGGCTTCCTGTTCAGGAGTGAGCTTCACATTCTGAATGAGATCTTTGGCAATAGAGATGATCTCCTCGTCCTTTGGCTTTATGGTCAGTTTGGCAGTCGTCGATGCTTGAGTGGTAGCAGGGCTGGATGGCTGAGCTGGAGGTTGACTAAATTTGGCAGACGATGGCTGCGAGGCTTGTGTAGTTGGAGGGCTTGTCAGCGGAGCTTCAGAGGAAGCTGCGGGAGAAGTTGACGGCGGAGATTGCGGTTTGCTCTCAACCGCAGTTTGAACTCGCGGTTGACTGTCCTGAGAGCTTGATTGCACGACAGCTTCTGTGGTGATCTGCTCCTTTTCTGCAGCTTTTGGCGAACTCACCATGGTGGTCAGAACCGAGGATTGCGATGCTGACACTGAAGAAGTTGGCACCGCTGTTACAACGGGTGGTGAATCCCGTCGTATTCTGCCTCCATTGGCTGTTACGAAGAACGCCAGTAAGGAAGCTAGCACCCACTTCATCATTACGGATGTGTTTAGCGGTATAATGGCACGAAAATTTGGAACCGAAGAGCTCAATAAAGCTTTCGATCCTGTTGAACAACGAACGTTTGCTCCTGCAGCTGCTCAATGACACTCGAGATTTTTCTCGGCAGCGATTCAACTGCGAAGCGATCCTTTCGGCTTCGAAATCTTCAATGCAATATGCCGCATCGCATAATTGCTTCTATGCCATCACCAATGAAGCATGTTTTCTTGACTTGAATATTTATTCAATCATTTCACTCTCGTTTGCAGTGTCTCGAGGACATGTTTTTGGTCCTTCCCACTCCGGACTCGCCACCACACCACGCATTCAAGATATTAAAAATCCCAGGTTGCGATTGGACGGGGAATCGTCTCGGGTACAGACAGACAATCGGCAGCAGAAAAAACTTGCCAAACAGAAGGCGAAAAACCTCCACCTCTCACCAAATGACGTCTTTCTTGCTGTGTACCGATTCACTTTCAATATACGGACTGTCTTTCTCAGAAAATCCGCTTCCACTCCATCTGTTTCACAGTCACTTGCTGCAACCTCTTGTTGACAAAAAGAAAAGTCAACCTCCGGCGATTTTTTTGCTGAGCAGATTTTCCCAAGAAAGAATCAAACCAAAACTCTAGTGCGCAGGCCTTCTTTGTACCTGTATGATTTGAGCATGACAATAATGTAAATTGCGCCATGGGCGGTGCAGAATCTCGGAACCGCACTCCAGACGTTGGTTTTTGCTGCTTGGATTGCGGGATTCGAATATTTCTTCTTCGGAATCCAGTTTTTGTCGCGTTTGCGATTTTCGCCAACGAAAAGGCAAACAAAAAGCCCCCTTTTGCCAAGGTGCAGCACGTCAACAGAATTATTGTCGGTGTGATCTTGATGATTGTGATGGGAAAGAACCCAAATTCGCTTCCGAGATTCAAAACAAAATGTTTTCGTGGCATTAGTCAAAACGTTTTTGAAAAATCATTTGACAAACTGCGAGTCTTCTCACGAGGATTGAACTTTCACAGTCATTTGAATAATATTTTATCCCTTACAATTTTTCGGAAAGTCGGCGGTTTCGTGCCATGGATCATGAGGGTAAAGATATCCGGCAATCTTTCGCCAAGTGATATAAATATAACCTAAAATACTCAGGTATCATGGGACATTATGTTTTCATGGTACATTTTCAGGTCCCGGGGTTCATCAATTTTCATTTTACTCAGCTACTAACGATTTATGATCGTATCCCAGAATGATAACTTCCCAGAAAGCGCATTTCCCAGAAACCAGTGTGAGCCGGTTTCTGGTAAACGAGCAGGATTAGTTGACTCATCAAATTTAAAGGGCCAGCCGGCTCTTTTCCCAGAAAGCAGACAAAGCTGGCTGGGAAAGATGGAACCGAAAGGCGTTTCATCATCACCCATCTCTGATCAGGGATATGCAAAGAATCACGCATTTCAATTCACGTTCATTGGACCGAATGGAAATAAAATAGCAAAGAGAGATTCGTAATCATTTCTTCAGAAAAGCAATGTGACTGTTGGCCCACAAACCCAAGTGTGGCGAATTCATCCCTCTGGGCACATGGGGGATAGATGGCACAGAGAGATGGCAGCCATGTTGTGACGAACAGCTGTCCATTTCTTGTCCGTCTTGAGCTCACCTTCCGCCCCGTTGTATGTCCTCAGGTATCTTTGACCTCCCGGATGCTCTGTCAGATCTCTTGGCGCACCCCGCACTGTGATATCAGCACCTTTGCTACTCTGGCAGATCTATGCCGCACCCTTTACACTGATGAATATCTTTGACACTATATCAGATCTTATGGCTCACCCCGTACACTGATTAGCGCAATTGATGCTCTGTCAGGGGTAAAAAGGCGCAACCTGCCCCCTGATGAGTAACTCTGATAGACACTCTGTCGGATCTCATGGCGCACCCTGTACTATTATAACCACCTTTGATGCTCTATCACAACGATTGTCGCACCCTGTACACTGACGAAACTGCGATACTCTGTTGGTACTACAGCGCAACTTTGATGCTGTCAGAACTATTTGTTACCCTGCACTCTTGCAAGTAACAAGTTTTCGGTGGAACCAAAGAAGTGTCTGATTCCAAATGTTGGTCACCCCTGACGTGATTTTTTCGAACAGCTCTCTTGTCAACCAGTGATAACCGCATTCTGGGAACTGCGCTGATCGGCGCTGTTCCCAGAAAGCGGTTTTATATAGGTCATGAAAACCATGACTCATTCGGCTCACTTCCCAGAAACTGTACTTTCTGGGAAGTGCGCTTTCTGGGAAAAGAGCCGAGGCGGCTACTAACACCGGTCGATCACAAGTCATAACATAAACGTATCCACACAAAAAATGCCACTATCTAAGGTTGAAAATTGTTGAGAATTGCTCTCTTCTGACAATTCACGTTTCTTACCACAAGGAGGTTTGAGCATTCTCTCAACTTATTCCTGGAGCATTTTCTCTCCTATACACGAGCTGGCAAATCTATCGTATAGCTTGAAATGCATCACAATGTTGCCACATAAATATGATTTTACGATCAGGTCTTCTGCAAGAGATGACGTACTATGATTCTTGCCAGCAATTATTAATTTGTGGGTTGCCGATCAATCCAAGTGGGCATCATAAATTTCGGCTGGATCATCGATTATTCCGATGGATAACTTCAGTGTAACGAAAATCCACGGCAATTGTCGCTGAGGTTGAGTAACTGGGTACTCAGGTAATTTTTGTCATTATGAGCATTAGTGGAAATTGCAGTGGATTTTGTGAGCACACGACAGGACAGGAGCGATTTGGCGAAAAAAGCCGTGAACCTTACTGGAGTCTTAAGTCTAAGGGCGCACTGTATTGCAGCCCAGATTTCGCACACCAAAAGCACGGATCCTGGGCTATGGGTTGGTAAACACTACTTCGATGTTGCTACCACAACATCGCAATGGGCGTTACTAAAATATCAGACACCGATTTTCAGCCCCTTCCCAGCCCACTCCACTATTTGGAACCCAGATAGTGCCCTATAGTAAGGAGACATATAGCAGTGATTTGAGTGGTGTTCCTTGTTCTAGGAAAATACTAAGAAATTGTAAAATTGCAAAATTCTTTTATTTGAGATGCATCAACTTTCTTAACAAGATGAGAAGAAACAAGTGCAGTTGGTATACAAATTCACAAAGCCAAAAAAACACTAACAAAACCGCAACGGTGATCTGGAAAAATAATGAAGACAGCATCAGTGTCGTGTTCGCTGGTGGAAAGTAACAAAATGAAGAGGCGTTTACCTATTTGCAATCGCAAGGCGTTGAGTGAAGGCAGGCAGGGACGCAGTGGTGAATTATTGAATTTCCGTTAAAGGATTTTAAAGGACGAATTAGCATCAGGCGAAGACAGCAATGTTCTTCCCGTGACAGAATACGAGTATGATCCAGGCATGAATATTTTTTTCGGTAAAGATTATGGCGTTGCGTAAGTAAGCTCTGTAACAGAGTTATACGATGACGATTACTCATTTTAGTGCAGATTTGTGACTAGCGGGAGGGACGATTGTGATTTCCAATTGAATATCAAAGCAATTCATCCGGCTCGATAAACACCTATTACTTCGAAATTTTGCTACTCATTCACAGCAGAAGGTACCATCGTCAACATGGTGTAGCTTTCGTAGAAATTACCCAATATGTATGGAGTTGCGTAACCAAATTTTTTTTCGAAGCAATTAAAGAATAACTTTCTTTTCCATGCGCAAAGCAACTCATTATCCATCACTCGCGAGGGAAGTACCAACTATAAAATGTTGAATTTTCCAAATTTAATCCTAAATTTGCTCACGAAGCGCGGATCACGTCACCAAAATTTCATCAATGCGAAAATAAACTCGAAAGGCGAAGCTCAAATGAATGGGCATATCGGCCCTGTGCATTTGTAGAAGCATTATGGTATAGCCTATTTTATCAAAAGATATTCTTAAGGTCGTCCACTTAGCCGATCAGGAGGATATCGTGGTTGGTCGTTGCGTTGGTATTGACAAAAGTAGACTGAATTTGTCTCATTTTTCTCATGGATCATCAAGCCCAACTTTCCACCAAACGTTAGCCGGTGCATTCGGAGCGTATTTAGCCTCAATGGCTTTGTAGTCGTCTGCGTATTCATCCTTGAATTTCTTCAGCATCCGTCTAATTTCCTTGATCTCTTCTTCTGTGCACTGTTCACAGTCTCCTTGCATCACGGTTTGCAAGTGCACTGAAATCGGACAAAAATTAAAGCCGAATTGATGCACCCTAGATTGATTGATTGATTGATGATTAATTTCTATATTTTTGGCGTTTTATACTTTCAATGTTAGACGGACAAAACAAACCACATGTTACAAGGCGAATAAAACAGAGAAAGAGAAAATGATTAAATCAAATAAAACATTTTTGAAACAGTTATGCATTCTCAGCATTCTCAGCATTCTCAGCACTCTCAGCACCTCAAAAGAAAAATATCGTTTCACGTTGTACTTGAAGCTGATGCCCGTGGAGTTTTAGCATTGGCAAACTCAGCTAGCCCTATTTGTATTTTCTTTGCACCCGCGGAAAGATGAGCTTTGTCATAGTTATTTTATCCAGTTTTAAACGTTCCGTTAAGCTGGCCCTCGCACCCGGCGTTGTTGAAATTCTGACAACTGCATTGGTTAGTGTGATGGCGAATTGAAGCGCTACAGCTCATTCCACAAGAAGATATGAGCTGAGAATGCTAAACGTTCTTCCATTTAAATACACCGAAAAACTTTAATTTCTCTGCCGAGAATGAAGTTTTCGACCGAGTTTTCATTGTTGAAAGAATTCTGAATTCACTCTGAGCAGACTTGGGAGCATTCTTAGCTCATATCTTCAAGTGGAATGAGGACGCTCTTGTGTCAGCCTAGATATTCAAGCTCAAATGTTGGAGGCTAGCTTAACGCTAGACCCCAAATCCTTCCATCCGATAATTTTGAAGCAGGCATAAATCGACGCGGGGCACCTTTTATCGAAAAGAAACTAAATCTCATTTAAGAGGCCAATTTCCAAAACGAGGATTTATCGGCGGATCGCCGCAATCCACGGATCAACGAGACGTGAGCTGGTTGACCGCACAAACATTGGGATTCACATCGATACTGCGAATCACAGGGTCAACCATATCACCACTCGTCGATCCGCGGATTGAGGCGATCCGCAGATTTGTCTTCGTTTTGGAAATCGGCCGAAGATTTGTATTCTTTGGAACTGTGGCAGGATTTGTAGTATCCGGCTTCGATCCGCCTTTTACCACTTTTTTATTTGAATGATTTTCCTCAGTGGAACTGCTGCGACAATGGAAATTGTCATGTGTTCTGTAAAAGTGAAAAAGACATAAATTAGCTGACCAATGATGCCAAACGAATAGAATTGATTTTATCTGTCCAAAAAACGCACCCGCAGCATTTATATTAGGGCAGTAACCTCAAAACTGTTGGTACTTTAGGAACTTTGAGATCAGGCATGCAGAAACCGGAAGCGTCTTTCTTTTCCACCGTCTTGCCTTTCCACGTATCACTTTTCCGAAAACCAGTTTGAGCAGCATTCAAAAAAGATGACTCACAGGTGATTCCCTGACGTTCGGATCACTTCTCCACAAACTGGATGAAGCGCGTTACAGGGCTTTGTCAAGACATTTTTTTATTCGTCGATGCATGGGCGATATGCAGGTCGATGCATGGCCGTGACAATATTACATAACCGCAACCCCTGCACACTGATCTCTTTGGAATGGCAGGAACGTGTGGTGTAATTTTTCCTGCCCATGTCTTCAAATACCAAAACCATTGGTTTATTCTTGCTGCTTGCGCCCGCATATTTTTGTTCAGCATGTTGGAAGGAAGGTAGGGTCGTTGCAGGGGATCGTTGGTTGCTTTGCATTTAACATTTATCTGTGAATCCGAAGCTTGCCCATGCAAACAGAAAGAAAAAATTCTTCTTTTTGCACTGCGACTTCATTGCTGAACAGATACATAGATAAGGCAACCTGCAATATGAATTAAAAACAAAATGTCTTGGCAAAGCCGTTTCCCTGTAACGCGCTTCATCCAGTTTGTGGAAAAGTGATACGAACGTCTGGGAATCACCTATATATGAGTCATCTTTTGGGAGTGCTGCTCAAGCTCAAACTGGTTTTCGGAAAAGTGATACGTGGAAAGGTAAGAAGGTGGAATTACACCACACGTTCCTGCCATTCCAAAGAGGTCAGTGTGCAGTGGTTGCGGTTATGTGATTTTGTCACGGCCTTGCATTGACCTGCATCGCCCTGCATCGACGAATTAAGAAAAATGTCTTGGCAAAACCGTTTCCCTATAAGTCGCTTCATCCAGTTTGTGGTAAAGTGATACGAACGTCTGCGGGAATCACCCATGAGTCATCTTTTTGGAGTGCAGCTCAAATTGGTTTTCGGAAAAATGAACGTGGAAAGGTAAGAAGGTGGAATTAGGCTACGCCACACGTTCCTGCCATTCCAAATAGGTCAGTGTGCAGTGGTTGGGGTTATGTGATTTTGTCACGGCCTTGCATCGACCTGCATCACCCTGCATCGACGAATTAAGAAAAATGTCTTGGCAAAACCGTTTTCCTATAAGGCTCTTCATCCAGTTTGTGGAAAAGTGATACGAACGTCTGGGAATCACCCATGAGTCATCTTTTTGGAGTGCAGCTCAAATTGGTTTTCGGAAAAATGAACGTGGAAACCCAAGCGGCACACTCATATGGGGCCCACATGGGGTTTAACTGGGATTTTAGCTGGGCCCCACGTGGGCATACCCACATGGGCCCCATGAGAAAGTGTTAACATTTCTTACCACATGGCCCCATATGGGAAGCGCCATGTGGGCCTCATGTGGTCAGTCCCACCCGAGCTGGATGTGCCCATATAGGTCCCATATGGGGGCCATGTGGGCCCCACATGGGTGACAGATTTGGTTTTCACAAAAATCATGGAACTCAATTTTGCAATTTCGAGTGTTCCCGATTTAAGTGATTCCGATGTGTCGACGGCACAGTTCTTCGCCTAAATGTGATGAGTGCTTCCGACGACATTCGACTTGTGTTGAGACGATGTTCCGACATTCCATGTGCTTCAATTCTTCTCCATTTCCAATTGCAAACAACTTTTATTTGAAACGCCCGGTTTTCAAAAATAGACATCTATCGGGTGGTGTACAGTGGATCCGAGAAAATAAGGTTCGCTATGGACATAATAATTAAAACGAATGTGATCGAAGTGGATGCCGGATGGGGGTTATTTTACTTCCTTGTTGTGATCTGAAAAACATTTTCATTTGACTATTTTTTGCCATGCAGGCGTTTTTGTGTCAGAATTGCGCTGTTTATTTTTGTCACCATCTGTCGTGAAAATTATGAACTACATGGATTGGCCCCATGTGGGAATTTCACATGGAGCCTATGTGGGTCTCCCGTGTGGGCCCCATATGGGCGACCCCACACGATGTCAAAAACGCATGTGGGCACCATGTGGGTTCCGCTGCATGGGGCCCATGTGAATATTTTGCATGGGGCCCACATGGAAAAACCATGCCGACAGGCCCTCACAACTGTCCCACATATATGTCCCCTATGGGCCCCATATGGTATGTGGAGGTGGTAAAATCACCCCACATAACGCCCCGAATCACCACATGGGCCCCATGTGGGTCCCGTCCTGGACCCATATGACAGTGCCGCTTGGGAAGGTAAGAAGGTGGAATAATTAGGCTACGCCACGCGTTCCTGCCATTCCAAATAGGTCAGTGTGCAGTGGTTGCGGTTTGTGATTTTGTCACGGCCTTGCATTGACCTGCATCGCCCTGCATCGACGAATTAAGAAAAATGTCTTGGCAAAACCGTTTCCCTATAAGGCGCTTCATCCAGTTTGTGGAAAAGTGATACTAACGTCTGGGAAGAGTCATCTTTTTGGAGTGCAGCTCAAATTGGTTTTCGGAAAAATGAACGTGGAAAGGTAAGAAGGTGGAATTAGGCTACGCCACACGTCCTGCCATTCCAAAGAGGTCAGTGGGCAGTGGTTGAGGTTATGTGATTTTGTCACGGCCTTGTATCGACCTGCATCACCCAGCATCGACGAATTAAGAAAAATGTCTTGGCAAAACCGTTTCCCTATAACGCGCTTCATTCATTTTGTAGAAAAGTGATACGAACGTCTGGGAATTACCCATGAGTCATCTTTTTGGAGTGCAGCTCAAATTGGTTTTCGGAAAAGTGATGCGTGGAAAGGTATGAAGGTGGAATGCGCCACACGTTCCTGCCATTCCAAAGAGGTGCCACGAGGAGCCATGGTGCCACGAGATGCCATCTGCAGGGGTTGCGGTTATGTGATTTTGCCACGGCCCTAGGCATCGACATTTATGCGTTATCTATAGGACTGCAAATGGAAAACCCGGTCTGTAAGATTCAGCAAAAGAAACCTCCTTGCAGTCCTTCCCAGACAGAAACTGCGTTGCCAATAATTCACAGAGACCAGAAGGAGATCTTCTCTGGGACACCTTTCCTGAAATCTGAGAGAAGCAGCTCTGCCATGCAGCGCCTGCATGCTCAATGCACAATCATGCAATGTTTGGATTTTGAATTTCGAGACAACGGTATTTGAGGACTGTCTCAATAATCGGAAATCGAAGGAAAAACATTGGCACATTGCTCATTCAACTGTGAATTATCAGATGTTGGAGAAACTTTGGTTTTAATGCAGCTCATATGAAATCTCAGTGAAATTGGACCAGAAATTTGAGTACGCATTCATGAGTATGCATGACTTTCCAATCATCCTGACTGGTTTGTTTACAGTATAAACATATGTGCAAGCTTCGTCTTACCTTTCCGAAAACCGGATTTGTGGAAAAGGAAGACGTGGAAAACTGATACTGCTGCTTCGTCTTAGTTTTCCCAAAACCGGATTTGTGGAAAAGAGAGACGTGGAAATGTAAGAGTGATTCCCAGTTGGTTTTCATTTGAATTCCGCCGTCCGATCAAAATTAATTTTAAATTTTATGACGCAGGCCCCCGTATTATCGAGTGGACTATCGAGTTAAAATCCACTGTGGTGTGCTGAAGTGCTTGCCTGATAACTGAATTCCTGCTATACACAATAGAAAAACGAACCAAAAACGTTTTTTTTATCTTCTTACATTTGATATCTTTTCCCGTTTGGTCGCACGGCCCTTGCCCCAAGATACACCTGATCTGGAACTTCATAAACTTTTTATTGTTGAAGATCTGATCAATATCGATTTTCTTGGCCTCGGCACGTATCTTGGCCGCATCCGCTGCAGAAACCTTGCCACCTTCAACTTTGATGCTGTCCAACTGCCTCGCTCGACGGATCAGTTCCCGTTCCTTGGTGTCCTCTGGAAGCCTGGCTCCAAGGGCCAAAGCTGAAAGCGCTAGCAGAAGCGCAACACATTTCTTCATGATTGCTGTCCTTGTGCGTTCTAGTTTGCCAAAGTTACTGCATTGGCAAAGTTATATTTGGCCCGTCAGACACACTAGAAGTACCCACTTTCCAGGAGGTTTCTTGTAATCTCTCAGCACTTACTAACAAGGTCGCCAACGAATCACCTCCCTTTATCACCTCCGCCTGATTACCGTTCTCAATTGGCCATATGCGACTCGTGATTTTAATTATTTCTTGAACTTATGCAAGTGCCTCACGACTGTAGTCCTATCGCCACTATAGTTTGCTTGCAGTTGAATTGGATTATATTAATTTGTAGACCGTTGGCTACGCTTTAAGGGGGTATCATACCTGGTTGGACCAGAATTCCTTCAGTGCCAAATCTCCTGGAACGTGGGGCGGCCAAGGTTTTGTCTCAGACCGGGATATTCTTGCATACACTCTAAACACGAAGTTCAGCTTGGAACACCATATTTTAACATGGGCTTAGAAGGGAAGGTGTTCTTTTAGGAACACACGTTTTGTTTTTGGAACACCATAAGTGTTCCATTTAGAACACTGGAACACTTATGGTGTTCCAAAACACCTAATGTGTTCCAAATCTGTGACAGCAATGTCACAGATTTGGAACACATTAGGTGTTTCGGAACACCATAAGTGTTCCAAATGGAACACTTATGGTGTTCCAAAAACAAAACGTGTGTTCCTAAAAGAACACCTCCCATCTAAGCCCATGCTAAAATATGGTGTTCCAAGCTGAACTTCGTGTTTAGAGTGTACGTATAGTTATTTGATTTCATTTTTATTACAAGGTGTTTGTGAGGAGTTTTATAGGGGCCCGATGCATTCTTTGCATCTATAGGTTTCAGTGTTCACGATTTTTTGCTTTCTTTATACTTTTTTCTTTTATTTTTTCCGCGTTTTTCTGTTATCCATCATTTTTTCTAGGGAGTGCCGCCTGAGGCATTACCGGAGTATTGGGTGACTAGAGGATTTTTTCTCTTTTTTTGCATTTAAAAGTTGCCGAAAAACTCTGACTTCGAACAGCAAATCTCATTATTCGACGCACACCCTGCGCATCCTGAAATCTGTTAAGAAGAGTTTTCCGTCGTGGTTTTGCAATCAATTTTTTGCTTCCGGAAATTGATAATTGCCGAATCTTTGCAATTGTTTGGTCGAAATTGGCGCCACTGCGTCGACACTAAACTTCATTAAAAATATTCGCAAAAAATAGTTTTTATTCGGCTTGCTTGATTACGAAACTGATTTTGCGGACGATCTTTTTTGGTAGCTTCCATTCGGAACAAACAAGTCTAATCGCAGGCACCAATTTCAGTACCACTGTAAAAAAATATTCACTGCAAATTTCCAAGAGGTGAAGACTTCTGTGCAAGCAACGAAAATACAAATAATTCTGCATTGGAAATTTCCAATCATGGAAGGTGTGCGCAAAAATACCTTTTGAGTATGCAACATTTTTGATTTTAAGTCAAGGACCGAGAGAAAAAATGACAAATGACTTCTTTGGTGAATAATTTCACTCATATCAAAAATCCTCGCTGAAGGAGTTATAGTTATTGCGGCACTTTTGAGCAGCATGCAATCGCAGACAAGTGCCTATGTAAAAAATACAACCCTTTGAAATAGTGTAGACGGAGATGATTAAAACCTGGATAGCGTTTCGTGATAATGTGACTAGAAGATTTTTTCGACAAGCTGCTGGTCAAGCTAACCGAAATGCACTAAAGTGCCCCACGATGTGTTAAATGTTTGAACCCAAACGCCGAAGGGGGTGCAAATAAAATTTTTTCTGCAGTACAGTCTGAAGAAAACGTTATATAGCAAGATTTGCTCTCTTGTCAAATGAGCAGCCAACACGATGATGATAAGCATGCTTTGACTACAACTTGGCAATATTTTCAAAATGCCAACAAAGGAGAGTCTGTCGTCCATTCAAAGCCCTAAGTTTACGACGCAGTCATTTCACACGTAAGCTACATCGACACCGATAAAATAGAGCTTACCTCCAGGTCGATCATGCTTAGGAGATGGTTGGCTGTATGCTATTGGTTGACACTGTTTGATTTAATGGGCCTACTTGCCCACTTATACCCGGATCTCTTACGGACCTCACAGAGTAGACCTTTCGACGTGAAGCAGGCGACATGATCACGTCAAAAAGGTAAAAACAAAAAGTCACAAAATAAATCTCATAGAGTACTTTCAACGTGCAGCATGTGATACGGCCACGTCAAAAAGGAAAAAACAACAAGTCACAAAATAAAATTCACAGAGTGGATCTTTCGACGTGCACCAGGTGAAACGACCACGTCAAAAAACTTAAAAATAACAAGTCACAAATTTATATCTCATAGAGTAGATCATTCAAGGTGCAGCAGGTGATACGACCACGTCAAAAAGGAAAAAAATAACAATTCACAAAATACATCTCACAGAGTAGATCTTTCAACGTGCACCAGGTGAAACGACCACGTCAAAAACTTAAAAACAACAAGTCACAAAATAAATCTCACAGAGTAGATCTCTCAACGTGCAGCAGGTGATACGACCACGCCAAAAAGGAAAAAAAACAAGTCACAAAATAAAACTCAGAGTGTTTCTTTCGACATGCACTAGGTGAAACGACCACGTCAAAAAGTAAAAAACAACAATCACAAAATACATCTCTCAGAGTAGATCTTTCAACGTGCACCAGGTGAAACGACTACGTCAAAAAGTTAAAAACAACAAGTCACAAAATAAATGTCACAGAGTAGATGTCTCAACGTGCAGCAGGAGATACGACGTCACAAAATAAAACTCAGAGTGTTTCTTTCGACGTGCACCAGATGAAACGATCACGTCAAAAATTAAAAAACAACATGTCACAAAATAAATATCACATGGTAAATCTTTCAACGTGCAGCAGGTGATTCGACCACGTCAAAAAGTTTAAAACAAGTCACAAATTAAATCTCACAGAGTGAATCTTTCAACGGGCAGCAGGAGATACGACCACGCCAAAAAGGAAAAAATAACAAGTCACAAAATAAAACTCACAGAGCAGATCATACGACGCGCACCAGGTGAAAGCACCACGTCAAAAAGTTAAAAACAAGTCACAAAATAAATCTCACAGAGTAAATCTTTCAACCTGTAGCAGCTGATGCGACCACGTCAAAAAGGAAAAAAAAGCATCAAGTCACAAAATAAATCTCACAGAGACCACGCCAAAATTAAAAACAACAAGTAACAAAATAAATATCACAGAGTAGATCTTTCAACGTGCAGCAGGTGATACGACCACGTCAAAAAGTTAAAAACAACAAGTCACAAAATAAATCTTACAGGGGAGATCTTTCAACCTGCAGCAGATGAAACGACCACGTCAAAAAGTTAAAAACAACAAGTCACAAAATAAATCTTGCAGGGGAGATCTTTCAACTTGCAGCAGATGAAACGACCACGTCAAAAAGTTAAAAACAACAAGTCACAAAATAAATCTTACAGAGTAGATCTTTCAACGTGCAGCAGGTAAAAAGACCAGGTCAAAAAGTTAAAAACAACAAGTCACAAAATAGATTGCACAGAGTCGATCGATCGACGAGTCACCACGCCATCGTCAGCAAAACTTGGCTGGAGACACTCCGAAAGGTCCATTCTGTGAGCTAAATTTTGCACCTAACTTGTTGTTTTTTACTTATTGACGTGTTCGTATCGCCTGCTTATTACATCATAAAAACAGAGTGGACAAAAGGGACCGATAATGGAACCAGAAGGAAGGGCCTCCACATCAAAGCTTACCAACTTGCCAGATTCTGTCCGGCATTGAATGAGTCGGTTCGTTGGGAATGAATCTTCAGTGAGAAACAAGATTTGCTTAACATTAAAGCAGAGAGGTTTAAATTTTGAAGTTTTGGAATAAAAAAGGCGACAGAATAAAAAAAATTCATGGAGAAATCCAACGGAACTGTTGTCGTGCATTACTCACCTAGTCATCTATTCCTTGGGAAAACCAAACATTGTATTTGTGGAGCAAATGAAGATTGATTGATTATTTTGAACCATGTTGGGCAATAAAATATTCGACACGATATTCAGAAGAGCTTACAGTTGTACTATACGCCTTTATAAACCCAGATAGGAAGTTTAAGAGAATGCATGGTATTTTCCTACAAAATTTACAAATGAAAATAAGATCAATGTAGGAAATTAAAATTTGACTATAAGTTGGAAACAGAATAAAAAAAATGGTTTAATGCCCTTGCTCCATCACCGTAGTTCTAGACATGGTAAAATTCCAGGTAAGTATATCCTGATTCAGCGTAGGCCCAGTTGGCGCCTTTCCCCTAGTCGTCATCATCTCCAACCATCCACCATGCGTTCACATTCTTCCCTGCATACTTCTCAACAATGGCGTCGTATCCCGATCTGTACTTCTCCCGGAACTTCCGCAGCAGACGACGTATTTGCTTCTTGTCCTCGGGTGTGCATTCTTCGCACTGGTTTTGCATTGCTTCAGCGAGATTCTCTGCAGAAAAAAAGACATTTGTTTACCGTTAACATTGTTGTCACAAGAGGCCAGAACTGATTTGGTTTTCAGTCTGACAACTCCTGATTTCAGATTACATTTGTGCCATTTCGTCTGCCATACTCAGAGCCCAACCACCAGCGACAGCCTGCTTTTGACAGCTTGGAGACGTGGCAGAGTGGTTTGGAGACGAAAAAACTTGCGGTTAAACAGATGATTTCACGAAAAGCAAATTAAATTGTAATTGACAGTCGGAATCCAAAATGTATTAACCCAAAATCCTGGCTCCTTGCGATCGCCATACACTGCAAAAACTAAAAAGTGCGTGACAACCCTCTGTTCCTCAAGTGAGTAGGTATAACCCGTCTAAAAACCTATTGACGGGATAAAAGTGCTCGTGCAACGACAATAAACCCGTCAGGAAAAAGTTGTCACTTGAATGACAACCTGGGTGACGACCTGACGCCCGTCCAGGGACGATGGGTTCCCGCCGGAATTTCGCATCTGCGACATTTTGACCGTCAGGTGAGCATCCTTTTTACGAGAGCTGTCAAAGTACGATGGGAAGGTCGTCACCCAGGAAGGAAACAATGACGGGCTCAATTTTCTCTCTCTGTGAGAGAACGCAGCAGCGAGATGTGACTGTTGGTCTCTCCCACGTGTTCTGTTGGGAGAGGCTCTCTTGACTTTGGGTGAGGCTCCTTTATACTCAGGTCGGAATTCCGAGGTCGCGTCGTTGCACTTGGGGATGGTGGTGTTTTGAACGCATTCTCGCGCAATGGACGTGGGTTTGATGGCGGCTTTTGTGTTTGCGTTTGTTCACGCGCGATGGTTGCAACTGCGTTGCATTTGTTTGCTCTTGTTTCTCGTTGCGTTTGCGTGTCTCTTGTGTTTTTGCTGATCTCACACGAATAACAATGTGATATGATCCGTTTATTTCAAAGGTTGTCGGTCAGTTTCGCGTTTTGCTGTCGGCCAATACGAGTCGTCGAAACATCGTATTTTCTCACCGTGTTCTCTCCGTGTTTTCCTGGAGATGATTCGTGCATTGTTGCGTAAACTCAAACTGTGAGTTTCGGAATTTTGGAAAAAAATGCGGTTTACAGGAGCAAAGGGATGCCTGGAAATGAAAATCTCCCATATTTTGTTGTTGGCGATGTGATCTGCCACACTTTTGTTTGATGTTTATTGACCAAACGGAACCTTCTGTTGGGCCAATTTGTAATATTCGCAACAATAACAAATCCCATTGCTGCAACAGATAAGCCTCCTGGGATCAAATATCATTTGGAATCAAATATTGCAGCGAAATGGGAAAACTTTAATTTCTATGCCGATGTGAATGTTAATAATGAGAGCTGGTGGTCGGAATGAACTGTGAGAGTGAAGCACGACTCATTATAGTCAATTCAATGGATAGATATGTCTTGAGAAAATGTAATTTCTATGCAAAACGCTCATTCCTCATCCATTGTTGCGAAATATGCCTCCGTCTGTTGAATTGACAAAGGAGTTAAACCTGAGGGTGAGTTGCAATGGGGAATACGGCCGAAGGAGTCACACGAAAACAAAGGAAAAAGTAAGGAACTTTTATTTCTGAAGCAAAGTTGAGTTTTTCAAAATTGCATTGCTGTCCCATTTGATTGCACGTGTTGCACATCCATTTGCTTCCGTGTGGATCCTGCGGTATTGTGTGCGGTTAATTTTTCTTATGCCAGGCAACAAAAGGGTAAAAGGGAAAACTTTAATTTCTACAGCGCGGATTTTTCATCGTTCTATGACTCTAGTATTGTGACGTGCATATTGCATCTGACGCTTTTTTGCGATGTTTGTCCAGCTGATAAAAAATCTCTGAGAGTGATCACTGAATTTGGTATTGGTTGCATTTTTTATCGAATTCATGTCGCTGGCGCAAAAACTCGAGCGTCGTCGTGCAACAATGGAAGAAGGGAAATCTTCAATTTATACTGGAAAACGCAGTGTTGTGAAATTCAAAAAACCAACTCCGTATTCCCCGTTGTGACTCAGCTTCAGGTTCAGCACACAATTCAATGGATAGATTTGGTTTGCTAAAATTTTCTTTTCTATGAACAACGCTTATTCTATTTCCATTGTTGCATAAGGTGCATCCGTCTGCTGAACTGACTGATGAGTTGACTCTGAATGTGAGTTGCAATGAGGAATGCGGACGCAAATCTGTCAACATTATCGTGAAAATGATGCCTGGCTGCAAACGGGGAAAAGTGAAACTTTAATTTCTACAGCACGGATTTTGCATCGTAGATTAGGTTGCGTAACGCCTACCATAGCAGTTTACGAGAGAACAGGCAATTATCGCAGAACCGATTTCCTTGTGCCGTGAAAACAAAGTGCCCTGTCGCATAGAAAAAACTGAAAACTTTAATTTCTATAGAAATTAGTATGACAGTTTATTCTTTCCGCCGGTTCTTGAAAGAATAAATGCAATCGTTTCTTGAAACAAATGTTTTGCTTCGTGGAACCAATCTTTCAGAGCTGCTGCAGAAAAATTTCCGCTTCAGACAATATGATTTATCGAAATCGAAACTAAAGCGAAAATTACAGGCATCGGTGGGAACTTTAATTTCTGCCGAGTCGCATTTTTAAAAATTCTATACTTGATTTTCTTGGCGCTGCGCATCATTCATTTTTCATCTATCGATTATTTTGTTGGTATTCATGTAAGAATTTGCGTTCGACATCCTCGTGCGAATGTGGTGCCCGGATCCAGCGAATGACGGACATAGGCCTCCCGCGTGTTCGGTAATTTAACATTTCGTTTTGCAATGATAACAATATCCTTTTGAACTGCGCAGGATGAAAACCAGTTTTTGCTTGTCCTCATCCCATCCTCATCTTTCGGTTCTGTCCTCGTTCTATCCTCATCCGGATGAGATATCCATTTTTAAGAAATATAGGCCTACCCCGGTAGAGGCTAAATATCGACCTCAAGAGTCGTCAGATTACAGAAAAGCCCTCAAATGACTGCCATGAATGACGACTACTGCACCTTCATCTGACAACCTTTACATGGTCGATTTACTGTAAATTGCTCGTAATTTTACGGGAAAAGGCTATCAATTAACGACCCATGGATCGTATTTTGTCTATACAAGGGTCGTCAGATGAAGATAATATGTCATCATCTGACGACCTTTGCATGGTCAACTGAATGCTTTTATGATCAGCTCACGGCCTATGGGCTGTCATATGACATCTCGATCATCGCCCATTGACGGTCTAAAGGTTGTCAGTTGACAAGAAAATAGGTCGTCATCCATGGACAGTCATTTGAGGGCTTTTTTCTTGTGAAGCGATGACTTTATTTTTTTCAGTGTAGGATAATCGCCAAAAAGTTGAAGCCACACTTCCCCTACCCCTATCTCGCACGACGCAGCCAATTTGTAAGAATTTTGCCTTTATCTGGAAGTCTTTTTGACTAAGGCTTTAAATAGATTGTCTTACTTTCAATTTCTCACGTCTGATAATTTATCACTTCTAAACTCAACCGTGTTTTCATTTGTGATCTCACGTGTCGCCAGTTTGTCAAATCGTCAATTTTGCCTTGTCTGTTAAGCTTTTTGACCAACGATTTTAAGTAGATTTTCTCACTTCCAACATACCTATAACAATTTCTCGCTTCCAATCTCACATGGGATCAAACGTCTTCGCACTTGTGATATTATCATGTACCTATATCCAGTTCGCTAGGTAGTCAATTTTGCCTAATCTGGAAAGCTTTTTGACTCGCGATTTTTGACTCACGAGTCTAACAATTTTAAATAGATTTTTTCGCTGCCAATTTCTTAGCTCGAATAATTTCTCACTTCAACGAGATGGGGCTCAAACGTGTTCCCAGTTGTGATCTCACGTGTAGCTAGTTCGTTAAGTCAATTATGCCTCATCTGGAAAGCTTTTGGACTAACGATTCTAAAAAGATTTTCTAACTCCCAATTATTTCTTACGCGTCTAATAATTTCTCACTTCCAGTTCGTCAGGTCTTCAATTTTGCTTTGCCTTATATGGAAAGCTTTTTTGGGTAACGATTTTTAATAGATTTTTTTCACTTCCTATTACTTAGCTCAAAATTTCTCACTTCTACATGGGGCACAAACGTGTTTTCAGTTGTGATCTCACGTGTAGCCGTTAAATCACGTGTGTTCGTTAAGTCCTCAATTATGCCTCATCTGGAAAGCTTTTGGACTAAGGTTTTTAAAAAGATTTTCTAACTCCCAATTACGTATAATAATTTCTCATTCCTCACATGGGGCTCAAACATTGTGATATTGTCACATTATTTATTATTATTATTATTATTATTATTATTATTATTATTATTATTATTATTATTATTATTATTATTTATTATTATTATTATTATTATTATTTTCAAGAAAAACTGCCACAAATTGCACATGGTGGCAGGACGACGAACAGAGTTCTGAGTCAGACAATGGAATAAAACGAGAAAAAAAACAGGGACAGGCATACAAAAGATTGAATGGTAGGCAAACATCGAACAAGGTTCACTGTTACGGAAGACGTGGTGCGACGCCCAGAAGGACCGCGGTGCTTGATACGAGTGGGGAAGCGGCAGACAGCCCATTCCAGTCCCTGATAGTTCTGGGGAAGAACGAATTAAAATGGATGTTGGATCTGCAAAATGGCGAGCTAAAGGAAAGACCATTGTCGGTCCTTCGTTGAACTGATTTCAGGAAATATTTTTCTGGTAGAGGGAAATTTAAGGAGTGGGTTATGATGTCACAGAAAACTTTGAGCCTGCGCTCTTTTCGCCGGAACGACAGGGATTCCAGTCCAAGATTGGCCATCAAAGCTGAAACGCTAACATTTCGTGCAAAGTTACCAGTTATTACGCGTGTCGCTCGTCTTTGGATCATTTCAATTTTCGAAGTGTCAACCATGCACACGGGATCCCAAACTACCCCTGCATACTCTAACACTGGGAGAATCAAAGATTTGTAGGCCTTAAGCTTGGACTCCTGGGATGAGTACCTCATGTTTCTAAACACAAAGGCTAGGGTTTTCCTGGCTTTGCAGCAAAGATAGTTCATG
>JASGXE010017753.1:0-32660 GCA_030068105.1 Sinentomon sp. SZTP_YWyxl
AGTTTTACCCATTGGAAATATGTGTCTCAGAATTACCCCGGCAAAATTGACTGCAGATTTGCACAGTTGCATTCCATCAAAATGGAAATGCTCTCATAATTAAAAGTGTTGCTTTTTGCCTGAAGAACAACATCCCTCACTGTGGTTTTGATGAAACAACACCATTGTGGAAAAAAATCATGTGGAATTTTTGTCTCAACATTACCCCACTTGTCTCAACATTACCCCTCCCATTTGAGCTCACCAGTCGAAATTTAGGACTAATTTTAAGAAAAATGGGGTAATGTTGAGACAAATTTCCACATGATTTTTTTCCACAATGGTGTTGTTTCATCAAAACCACAGTGAGGGATGTTGTTCTTCAGGCAAAAAGCAACACTCTTAATTATGAGAGCATTTCCATTTTGATGGAATGCAACTGTGCAAATCTGCAGTCAATTTTGCCGATACACTTTTTTGCGGGCGCAAAACCTGGAATTATGCGGGGTAAATATGATACACCTTTTTTTTACAGACCAAGATATTTGGACACATAATCTCTTGTGTACGCATTAAATGTTCTCCCAGTTCCTCAAAACCAACCCCAAAGGCTAAAATTTGGCATTTTGAAGTGGTGAAATGCAAAAGTTCCAAATCCATTGCTGTAATTAGAAAAATGCAGTTTTAGGAGGTGTCGGGGTTTGACATTCATTCAGAAAGTCTGTTAGGCCTCACAGAATCTGAAAACAGTTTTTTTGTACTCTGTAGATACCATATAGGCCTAAATGCCTGGATTTTAGAATTCCCTTATTTCTTATTGTGTTTGACACCAAGGTTCATGCGATCCTCTGAGAGATGGCACTCGTTTCGGTTCTTGGGCCAGATCGGAACAATGCGTGTGTGCCGGAACGCAGTGCACTGGCAACGGAAAATTAAATTTCTCATGAACCAAGTGGAGAATATTGATGTAACTTCTTGTGATGGGAGCTGAAAGATGGGCGATTCCTCATGTGCACAACAATCTCAAACTTTTCGTGAACAAAACCCAAAAACCATGCCGGCAATGAAAGTGTTTGAAGAAAAGATGCGACAAAATTTTGCATCACCCACACACATTTTCAACAATTGTGCGAATTTTTCCATTGTAACATGGTTTCGACCTGTGGAAGAGTTTTAGATGAAGCTTTCAGCTATCCAAAAACACCAAAATCATTGCATTTGGACGTCATTTGCTGCTTTATGTAGGGGAGAACGCGTCCACGTCGACCTGGCACATTCTATTCTTTGAAAAGCGAACACGCGCCATTGTGACACAAGTCCCACATGCATGCAAACAAGCCCGAATTTCTGCCAATTCGTTCCTGTGTTCTCTGCAAGATGGCAGTGTTGGCGTTTGTTGGGCTATTATGAAGCTTTGAAACTGAGCGGACGCCGAGTGATGGAGTTGAACCCACTACCTGTTATAAGCGTATTGACGTACCTATGCAGAAAAAAACTAAGTACCTACCTAACATTATCGTCATGTTTCACAAAGGCCCATTCGGCCATTCTAACTTTTCATTGGCGCCAACTTGATAACAACAACATCAGAGAGATAGGTTGTGAGGAATAATGGAAATTAACCGGGGTTTGGATTTTTCCGTAGAGTTAGGTCGACAGGACCAAACTCCTGTGGAAAAATCCAAACACCAAGGATTACCATTCCTCACGACCTACCTACCTACCTATCTCTCCACGGTAAGAGACTGCCAGCAGCTCAACTGGTTTATGGGCCATTTGATACAAATAGATATAAAACTGTAGATATGTGAGTAATGATTCCAGTTCAATGAAAAACAATGGGTATTTGTGCAAAACCTTGCTGGTTTGTTTTGTGGAAATATCCTTGGGAAGAGGAAGGCCATGGCAATAAAAAATTTTAATGGTTCAATCACACACAACTTACTATCATTCATGTGCTAAGAAGTAAAATTGTTTTTATTCAAAATGATAAAAATGTAAGTGAGCACCACTTGAAAGGAGACAGCAATAATTTGGTGTCAAGTGGGCAACAAATGGGACAAGGTAGGTAACTCCAAAAATTTAATTGTGTTGTTTCCTTTAACACTCATCACAAACACAGACACATTTAACACCATCTTGTGGTGGTTGGTGGTTGATCATGAGTGTTAGTTACAGGCGCCTATTGCCTTTGCAATAATTGTACCAAATAACAACAGAGAATGTTCCAATTCACCACCGACCACCCACCAATGCAAATGCAAATTTTGGGCAGACAGGCAAAAATAAAAGTTGTCTCACAAGACTGCTTTGTCAGGGCTCATTAAGAGCATAACATAGGTACCTACCTGGGTACCTAGCCACCGATATGTGCTCGAAATAGAAATAAAGCCATTTGCCAACATAGATGCATTTTGAGTTGTCATACCAAATTCCAGATTGCATAGGAAGTACAGTGGCACTAACTTTTGTTTTTGCATTTTTGTACAGCAACAGCAGACCAGGCTTCAAGACACACCAAAGCTTCGACCATCCTTTCAAAGTCCCTCTAACTTTCAGCCAATCAGCAAGCAGTACAACAGCAGGGTCACGAAGGGCAACAAGGATTTCCTTGGTCACCTTCTGCTTGGCTTTTTGATAGTTTTGACGTTGCTCCTTGTAGGATGACCTCAGATTTGAATGGTTGTTGAAATCGGGAGAGTTCCCCGATAAAGATCTCCTGGAAGTTGGTGGTGCCAAATTCTGAAAGGAAAAAAAAACATCTGGCACCAATTGCTCAGGCACAGATACCTTCTAAATTATTGACAAATCAAAATCCGTCCATTCCCTCTCCCTCCCTCCCCACCACCCCTCTCTCCCATCCCCCTGCAAACAATTTTATAGCCCAACAAATGATGCAAATGATTTAGTAGTGCTGCAAATGATGCAAAAATGATTCAGTAGGTAGCTCAACAAATGATGCAAAAATGATTTAGCAGCCCAACAAATGATGCAGAAACCCACAACAAATTATGCAAAAGGATTTAGTAGACCAACAAATGAAAGAGAAAACCAACCTTTGACCCAGCACTTGCATTTTTCTCATCTGAACCGTGATCTGGAAAATTAAATAACAGTGATAATTAGGCCAACTCTTTTTGAAGGCACTTGGTTGCTTTGCTGATTACAACTCAATGGAGACACATTTTTGTTTGAAATGACAGCTTTATTTCTACAAATTAGGAGACAGGCAAGTGTCACCACTCTGTGAACCTTTAACAAATTTCCGGAAGGTTTCACAGGTAATTGTCAATGACCCTTTCCAACAATGTAGATCATGTGAATTTTGTGCAAACATGTTGTTTGGCAGTGCAATAAAATTTAGAAGCAGCAAAATTAGGAAAGTGGTGTCATTTTCTTTTGCACTCGCTTCGATTTTGACTCAAACATAATGGAGATTGAAAAACGTTTTCAGGTTTCGTTTTAGCGAAAACATCGCGAGTGGTTCAAGTGATGCTAGTTGGGCACTGAAATTTGGAAATAAAATTAGGTACGTACCTACCTACCACAGCATTTTATATCCCTTGATTTTCACATGAATTTGTTGTTTAGATCTTGATGCATGTCAGAATGGACAATTTTTCGACACACAGTTAAAATTCTATTCTGCGGCACTGCCATCCCACAAAGCAGCTGCATTGAGGTTTTTTCAACATCCCCCACATTTACCAATTGTTCAAGAAATTAAAACAGCTGCTTTTCTGGGTTGCCACAGCACTGGTGCATATCGATAACAGTGCCCGTACTGGAACTTGACATCAGCCATGAGGGTTGGGACTGATACAGGCAAGTGCATAATGAGTTAGGCACATTTCCCTCTTGTGGCACAGAGAATAGTCCGGGGGAATTTCTAATTTTCCAAACAGGTTGTACAATCGCATGATTGGGCTGCCAATGAAAATCAAGAGAAACTTTTGTCATTCCCCAAATTTTCCTCTGAACTGAGAATTCCCCGCATCCTTAGCTCTGCCTGAGATGCATCCGTGAACCATAAAGTTGTCCATACTTATGTAATACATCTGACTAATGCTTCTCACTCCCATTCCCGATTCCATGTAGCTGGATTGTTGCTTGCAACTGACAAGAACCAGAAATGATTTTGTGCAACCCATGATTTTCTGTTTTGCCACGTCATGTGTTCCTGCATTCCGCTGATCTTGTCGTTCCTGTTTTTTTTGTCAGCTGTTTTGGAAAGTTTATTTGCCCTCTCCATTGCTGCTGCTCAATAGGCCCCAAGGCATTTTCAATCAGCGTTGGTAAGTTTGTTCCTGGACCAAAGTTTCTGGCAGCAGTTCCACTTCGATGATCAATGAGTTTGGCTATGTTAAAACGACAGGATTGCTGAGGTTGGGGAAGTTGGGTTTTCTCAAAATTAAAAATGGCTGAGCTTTCCTCCCATCTCCTGCAAATTAGGTGTTTGCAAATTAAGGCAATGCTCAGTTATTAAAAGATAAAAACTAAAATGGCAATGCACTAGGCAGGGTTGTAAAAAGTCGGGAGCATTGCTCCCGGGACCGTTGTGGGCCGACCGGGTTCGAAATTGGGCTGAAGAGCAAAAAAAAAGCTCTCCAACTTTTTTCGCCCCGGACCGAAACGGGCCGACGAGCAAAAAAAAAAAGTTCATCGCCCAAAAATTTGACCAGGCTCCAAAATCCGTGCTCCAGGGCTCCAAACGACCTTTTGCAGCCCTGGCACTAGGCTGTCCATATGCATCATGAATTCAAAGGATGTTGGCTGGACCTTCACCCCAAATGTCTAAGGGTAGCAGGTGGTTAAAGCATCTGTGGTTGCCCGTGCGATGGTTGATGCAGAGAAGAGAAGAAATAATTGCCAAAAATATCTGATTAGTGTTTGTCTCAAATTTGGAAACTGACCTGCGAACCCATTTGCACGCATATATTTTATTCCCACATGAATTGTCCCAAATTCAGTTCAAAACAACACGACTCAGGATACAAAAAATTGCCATGATCAAAGGATCAAACAATAATTACCTAATTGGCCTTTAGGCTAGGATTCCAAATGGACCCCAGTTGATTAGTGGAGTTTAAAAAATAGGGTAGGTCATCCGAAAGAGTAAGAGATCGCCATAGGCGGGGTGGAAACTTGGAGAACTTGAAGCAGAAGAAGAAACCTCACTCGACGATTTGTTCTACTGCTGATTCACTAGTTGGCTTCGTCAACGGAGAGCGGGATGCCTCCGAAACGTCAGCTCCGCTGCCGAGAACTGGAGAACAAATCGTCTAGTGAGTTTTCTTGTTCATCAACAAGAGTATTTCCATGATGAAATAAATCTTGGCCATCTGCAAAGCATGGACCTATGCTCCTAAGCATTGCCAGAAGAAAAAAAATTGTCAATGGAGATCGATTTCGCAGCAAGTTACTGCGGAAATCGATCTCCATTGATTCTCTTTTTTTTTTTAAATTATTATGTCTTCAGCTGTGGCAGAGTTTGTAGGTACTGCCCTTACCTAATTTATTATGCCCTCTGCAGCACTCAGAACCATACATAACAAAACTGACACAAAAATCAAAAAATAATTAGGTACAAACCCAGAGCTGACTGTGAGGCTGTTCTATGGACTGCTGAATCCGATACAGATGACATCAAAAAGTTGTGACGTGAGAAGGTACTGAACCATCCAAAAAGGCCGGTCAATTCTGAACCAATCGGGGATTATGAGGTGGCAGGATCCAAATTGAGCCACCAACTGGATCGGATAGGTTTAACTTATCCACAACCAAATTATGATTTTAAAAACATTGCTTACATACCTAACAGCCATTGACACGTAAAATTTCTGAAAGCGAAAAAAGGATAAGCAAGTTTATGTAAAGGGCCTGATATGATCCATTACCTATCGATTCTACTCTGCCCGCCTACTCTTTTTTATTGAAATGCAACCATGTAAGCCAAACCTACACGTAATAAGCCTAAGAAGCAAGCAGGCCGCGAAATTACTTTTGTGGAGCACAGGGATGGCAAGTATTATACGTTTCGTATTATACGGTATATTTATACGTTTTATACGTGGTATAATACGCACGTATAATACGTACGTATAAAACGTATGAAACCTAAAACAACGTGGCACATCATTTTGGGGTGCATTTTTCCCACGATATCATTTTCAGAAATGTCAGGTTGATTGCATGAAACGTTTTCCAGAAATCTCCAAATTTAGACTGGCTAATTCAAGATTGTTTTCACAATCTGTTTTCATACCAGCATGTAGGTACCTCTTGTGATTTATGGGTCTTCCCCGAAACTTCTCTTGTTGTTTCTTTTTATTATTATGCAGGTGGCAGAAATTGAAGCACCAGACTTGAATCAAACACACAAGAGGTGTCAGATTTTGACATTGGCCAAAAAGAGGATCTTTAATTTCTACAGCATAAAAATTTTGCAAAAATCTTAACATTAGCAATTTTTACATGTATGGGTACATTAATTTCGCCGCTACTGTTCAAGCAGATACAAGTGCTTCTGACTAAACCACTTTCCACACATAGGCCTGCCTAATAACATTTTATTTTCGTTCTCCAGTGGTATTGCTCTTGCCTGTAATTGCAATTTTCAAACTGTTCGAACAAAAAAAGAAATGTTGCTAACAAATGATTTGAGACACCCTGTAGAAAAGATACACACCTCAGATATGTACACGTCAGGTTTACACATGCCTACCTTGTACAACCACTTACGACTGCAGTGGGAGAAACATAAATGTTCCCATGCATGGGTTTTTACCATTCTGTCGCCTCCTAAACTTGTGTTTCATTCTTATGCAGACGGTAGAAATTAAAGTGTCAGATTGCAACCAAACCAAGCTTTCTGGAGGTGTCAGATGTTGGCCTTGGTTCTTGAAGAGGATCTTTAATTTCCACAGCATAGATTTTTCACTAAAATCTGAACAGTCACAATTTTTCCATGTATGAGTACATTGTTGTTTCTTCCAGTGAACATGCAAACAGGTATGATAGGTAGGTACATGTTTGTATGTCAAGTGGGCCCAATAGAATTTGGGCCTACTTGAATAAAAACTTGAGAATAATTTGTGTCTGGAAATTAAAACGAAGTAGTAGGTTGAGGCATGGGTCTAGCACTCTAGCAGACTTAAAAATTTGGGTTTTTTTTTAAAAAAAAGTACACGTGTTTTGATTCTTGCTGCTATCTTGGAACAACAAAATCAAAAAAAGAAAAGTCCAAAACACCATGCCGTTGTGGTTTATCCAATGAAGATCCTTCTGAGGAGCAGAAAAAAACTTACGTTTCTGAGATCACTCCGAGTACCCAGTTGGACTTGGAAGCACTCTTTGTGAAGTTAGTCTGGGGAACTGTCCCTTTTTCCAAAAATATTGTTTTTGCATGAACCGCGGCTTTTTGCTGAGTGGTTTGATACCCCACATGACTGGAAAGGTTTTATACGTTTTATACACGTATTATAGGTACGTGAGTATAATACGTGACGTATTATACGTAGGTTTTATACGTTTACCCATCCCTGAGTGAGGAGCAGTGATTCTTTGAATCTTTGTTTGCCTTGCCCACTTACATCATATGGCAAAATGATACCTGCATATAGATTCCCTTTCCTTTGGAACACTTTACCATGAGAAATCAAATCTGAGCTAAGTCCCTGGGTCTTTAAGAAATCTACGGAAAAATGGTTGTACCAGTTTGATGTAGATAACATTTTTTTTCTGTGGTTTTTATTTCCATATTTTCATTCATTCAAATTATCATTTACAATTCATTTCACCATTTTTACAGAGAGTTCCATGTGATTGTTCATAAAAGGTCAGTCATTTTCCAATCTCAAGTAAATGTAAGCATTACGTAACCAAAGTGTTCATTCAATTATTTAGCAATGTGTATCCGCAGGTAGGTACCTAACAAAAATGAAGTAGAACTTACGGTCGCATTGTTGACATCCGTGCATACTTGCCCAGAAGCAATTTGGTAGAATTTGATCCAGTCAATGAGATGTCTTCATTTGCATGGAATGGCAATGTCAGCCAATGAATAATAATTGTGCATAAGTGTAAATCAAATAGCATGGTCACCTAGAGCACAATCACAGGTATAATCCCAAGATAAGGTTATGAGGAAGTGTGCATGGAGCAACACGACGTAAGTTGGTCAAGGAAACAAAAGAAAATAAAGAAATACAGTTAGAGAATGTTTTTTGAGGATGAATCAGCATGGGTAGGTACCTAGTCTTGATAGGAATTGGTAATGTAATCAGCTAGTAGGACTACCTACCATTTGATGCTAGTGTAGCTACCATGCACCTACCTATCCTACATCATGCCAGTTTGACCTGTTTACATGGTGCTTTCATTTGTCAACAGCATTGGAAGGCAAAGCAGATATCCTAATTCTGCTTGCAGCCTTAACCACCCATTTGTGCGTGAGCGACTCACTCCAACAACTCAATCTGAATCTGACTACCTGTCCAGTCCATAAGGACATTCTTCTCCTTTTAACGTTTGTTTAAATACATACCTACAATTAGTGTTCAGTTGAGTTCACCCATGAGGATGGCGAGTTCATAAAGCACAGAGTTGTCGTTTCACATTGTGGTGTAGCAATGACCAGGGTAACTCTAGCTTTGCCCTATCATCCCTGGTACCTGCCGCACCAGGCCATGTAAAAATGATTGGAATGATTGCTTTTATCAATCCTTTGATTAATAAAGGCAATCCTTTGATAAAAAAGCAATGGTGTTTGTGTGATTTGCACATATGCAACACATTTTTTTTAACCAGTCACTTGAAACCAGAGTAAAAATTGTGTGCCAGTGAATTGTTTAGGTTATCCTCATTTGGGTTAGGTAAGCCTCTTTGGAAGTCTATTTCTGTGCTTGCTGTTGTTTGTTTTTTCAGAGTCTAATGATTGTTCGTTTTCTTTTTCTACCAAACTTGTGGTTGTGTTGTTGTCACTTGCAACACATCCTCACCATTTCTTCTAGGGTAACGAATAATTTTTGCCTTATGTTGCTCCTTTGCTAATGGCACTTTTCTGTGCTTGTGATTTGCCCATTGTTGGGTTTTACCATTCTTGTGGCTAACCGCATCATGTTCAACGACCGGTCGAAGAGTGCTGCAATGGTGTCAACAACATGGCTGTAAGTTTGGAAGTTTCCCTTTTTCATTGAATAAAACGAAAATATTGATAAATCATCTTTGGATTACACACATCTTGTAAAAAATATTTGATACAAAAAAAAAAAAAAAAAAAATGAGAATGGGGTCTTAATAAATGGTGGAAACCCCCAAAAATAGAAAAAAATGTGATGAACCTCGCTGTTCACAATATTGATGATTGCCTTAATGGCATGAAAACCTGTCGAACAGAGAAAATCTGATACAGATAGGTACCAACCCTCGCGGAACTTTTGAAGAGGTCAACCTCACCGTGGGAACCTCAAAAGTGATTCAACTATTGTTGTTTGAAGAAGATGATCAATGGCACAGCACAACGGGGAGCCATTGTGCTGTGCCGCACAGGAAGAAAGAATTCAATTTTTTGGAATTCATTTGGTCCAACAATTGGTTGTTTGGTTAAACAAAATGAAAGTCGACGACGCACTCTGACGATTTTGTCAAATCGGTGGTTTGTCAAGTCGTTGGCATTGTTGGAAGGATGGCGTCTGTATGCCTAACACAAAAGCGGTTTTGATTGGTGAAAAAGCATGCAAAACATCGCGTGTGGCACAGATGAAGACCCACTGTTGGAGAAATGACATACTGCCAGAGAATTAGGATTTTCAAATATAGGGAGACAACAGGCAGTACCTACCTACAAAATCTAAAAGTGAACATTACATCGAATAGAACAACGAAAATAAAACAGGAAAGAGAAAACATCTGTTACCAATGTTCCCAGCTGGAGGGGACAGGCAAGAATCAAAATGGCGATGAGTGAGGAGTGAAGGGTTTGTCCAAACTACAAAATAGCAAAAGGAACAAGTAACTTATCAGGGTTGGAAAGGTGGAAAATTAGCATTGTTAGAACAAGTCTCCACCTGAAGACCCCAATACAAAAAGATTTTTTTTATCCGGCACGGGGAGATGATAAACCCGAAAATGGGTGGATATGTCCCTATGTGTTGAAAAATGACACAAAAAAACGAATTCAGGGATATATCCTATCAGAACAAAAGGAAAAGGAAAAGGGGAAAAAAAGAAAAAATAGGTTCTCGTACCTACACACCTAAGTAGGTACCTACCTACCGTCTATTAGAACAAAATGAAGAGAGAAAGGAAAATATGGAACATTTTTTTGTCAAAGATTTAGGTAGAGTTGAGGATCAAAGGCTCACCAAAAATCCAGTTGCGTTGAAATCAAAGAAAGTAAGGAGAATTAAAGTCAGATCAACTGACAATAAATAATGGAACAACCTATTTTTAAATATTGAAAGCACCTTTTGGCTCCTAAGCTCAACTGCCAACAAATTCCAGATATAGGGAATTCTAAAATTTAAACTGAATTTGCCCCAATTGGTCCTACATAAGGGCAGAATACATTTTGAACCAAGGGCACCTCGTGTCACACAATGACCCCCAGATCCCATAAGGACAATGTCAACGCCTCAAAAAGATAAGGATCGGTGTAAAACAGCAAATGAAAGCAAGCACTGGGGAAAAACAATAACATGAAATTTCCAAATGCATTTGTGGAAGAAGATAGGTAGGTACCTAACCTATCAAGTCATAAAATAATTTTCACTATAGGTACCTAGCTTTTTTGCTTCCAGTAAAGAGGAGTCAGTCTGGATTTATAATTTTAACCCCAAGCCTAGCACCCATAGATGAGACGAGAATAAACAAGACTATTGTAATGTAGAACAAGGGTTCCCAGAGGCAAGAATTTGGAGAACTTAGATAACAAATACGCCAGACTGCCCAGTGCTGATTTGAGAGAGTTCAAGTGAACATCCCAGTTTAAGTTTTCATCCAACCATACACCAAGAAATTTAAAAGACTATGAACGGTTAACATAAATTTGTCCCCTTCTTATTTCATTTTATTTTTTTACCGACAGACATCACAAACAGGCACTGCAAAAACTTTCGGTTGTGTTGTTGTTGTTGAAGCTCCCGCAAACACGCATCGAATCGAACATAGAGAAATCATATGTCCGATAAGAGCTCTTCATCGGTCAAGGTTGGATTAGGGTTAGGTACGTTCAGATAGGAATGTAAGATACCAATCCACGCCTTTAGACCTTCCGAAAATTAGACGTTTTTACAGCGACCCTTTTCTGTTTGAGAAAGAAATTGTCGGGAACCCCAATGTTGTTGCGATGCAATTTTTTGCGAAATTCGGTGCAGAATCCTGTTCAAAGCAAATATTTCTGTCTTGCGATTTTTTTTTCTGGTGTTCTCAAGCCATAACAGAGAACATTTTATTTTTTTGACATTTATTTCATTATTTTTTTATTATTTTTTTAATTGCATGTCAAAATTTCAATTCAATAATCACAAATTGAAAATCCAATTCCAAGCACACAAAAGATTTTCATAACATGTAGAACATTGGTATTTATTCATTTTCAATTGCCAGACAAAAAGCAGCAGTAACAGTAAAGCAAGAAGCAACTTACCCCATGCAGCAGCAGTGGCAGGATGTGACTCCCATACAGCAGCAGGATGAGAAAGAAGCCATCAATGCAATCAACCATGCAATCAATGATGCAGTCGGTAAGATTCGTGCAGCAGGATTGAAATGAAGGCACCAGTGAAAGTAGAAGCAAGAAGTTGGATGCAGGCAGAAGCAGCCACAAATTGCCAAAGGAAGGCAAAGATTTAACAGCACATTTTAGCAAAAAGCCAAAAGGCCCCTACGTAGAAAGGAAAGCCATGCATGCAGCATGGGGCAAGTTGCAAAAATAAGAAAGAGAAAAATTGGCATGAATTAACATCGTTTGGTAAACATGCGTAGATAAAGCAATATTTGGTACCAAACACACAAGAAGACGGCCTGAATGGAGTGCATACCCTTGAGTGAGAATTTCCATAAAAAAAAGAAAAAAATCCAGGTGTCCGCCTGTGGAAGGCCTGCATAGGTCAACATTTAACAGTGCAATTCATAATGCCTGCTTACGTAGGTGACCAATATCCCCAAAACAAAGAGAACCCATGAAAGCCAAATGTCTTTCTTAGAATTTAACATGGTCAATGGGAGTGGGGGAAAGTTAGACGAAAGCAAGCTCCCCGAACCTGGACAAATTGAGAGTGAAGCACACTCACTGGCCACTGCCAACCTACCATGTGATCATAGTGCTGCAGAAACGGAAAAATCCGCCCTGTACCTAAACTACAGGACTTGAAACTCGTATAAAAACTGGTCAGTTTTCATCTTGTGTTTTAAAGAGTTTTTGAAAATTTTATAATTCTTGCATAGGCGAACCTCCTCGGGGAGTCTGTTCCATAAACCGACTCCAAGAGTCTGCAGGGAGAACTTACCAAAATGATTTAGGTACATAACGAGCTCTTTTTAACTTAGCAGTGCCAAAAGAACGTAAGGTATGGCCATCGCTCAGGGTGGAAGAAGAATTCGGAGTCAAGGAACAATGATAAAGTCCAAAAAAAAAGCTGAATTTAATCCATAAACATTCTTGTGGACACAAAGAAGAATTTGTAAATATATAATCTGATAAATATTCAAAATCCTCAAATTTTTAAAAATGTGTTTAGTAGGAGCTGTGTAACTGGAATGTGATATGATCCTGATTGCTTTTTTCTGAGTTTGAAACACTGGCTTAATCACATTATCAAAAGAGGAACCCCAAACCATGGCACAGTATCGAAGATGTGATTCAAAATGTGCATATTACAGATGCAAGAGGCACTCTGCAGGGAGCACTGATGCACCGACCCGTAGCAAGTATAAACCAGAGGATAATTTCTTCAAAAGGACTTTGCTGTTCTCATGCCAAGTCAGTTTATTGTCAAACACCATACCAAGGACCTTAGTAGAACTTTCAACAGCAAATTGGAACGTACCCGACTGTATAGAACAAGGAAAAACATGATGTGATTTGCTTGGAGGGCAAAAAAACAAGCACTTTGTTTTGGCACTATTTACAGAAAGCCTATTGGAAGAGCACCAAGTCAACAGGCTATTAAACACATTCTTTACCATATCCACTAGGATTCTTGCGAATTTCGAAAAAATCTTGCGATTTCTTGCGGTTTTTGGGCAAAAAATCTTGCGAAAAATGAAAAAAGTGTCTGGCAACACTTGTGGCACTTCGTTTCTGGAAGTTGAAAAAGCAGGTCGTCGAAAGTTTTGGGGGAAGTTTTGGGCGGTCTGAAGCCAGTTTGTGGGGGCTGGAGAGTCATTTTTCATCATCAGGGATGTCGTCGGTGGGTAAATTGAAAGCCTGGGGCTGATTTTCTTCGGTTGGAGTTCGAAAATTGTCGATTTGGTGGACGTTGGTGAAAGTTGAGATTTCGAAGTCGCCATTTTGATTTTCTTCCGTGATATTGAACTGTTTGCCGTTTCAAGCTGTTCACAATCCTCGTCATCCTCTGTGATAATACCGGTGATGTTCGTTTGAAACCTGTTTTCTGTCCTGCCGAATCGTCTTGCTGGACAATTCTCGATCGAACTCGGTGATTCGAAAATACGTTCCTGCGAGCCTTGCTTTGCTGAACAGTGATCGGTGACAGTCGCAGACAATCAGGGGTCTGATGTCACAAAGCTTGGTAATGCGGCCGGAGAATGAAGTTCGCCTTGGTGTCGAAGGATAAGATGTCACATTCGCATTCCACATACTTGCCCATTGGCAATTGAACTCTATATCCGCTCTCCTGCAACATCTCTGTTGCTCTTTTGCTGGTCAGAAGTGAATATTCCTGACCTGGCAAATCTCTCATCAGATAGTCAGCCAACAGCAGATCGGTCTACACTGTCCCTGCCATTCCAAGTCCCTCTTTCTCCCATTTTTATAATGAGGAGTTGTAAACCATTATGGTCATGAGGTTAGTGGTGCACCAAAAATGTAGGTTTCACGTCATTTGATTTAGTATGTCGGCTTTTTATTCATTTTCAGTGGGGGAAATTTTATATCATTGTTTCTTTGTTGTCCATTGAGTGAAATTTGGTTTGGATGAGTGTTGATTTCCTGTCATTTAAAGGCAGGTTCCACTTTTTAAGTTTTGTTTGCAATTGAAATTTTATCAGAGTTTATTGGAATGTTATTCAGCTCTGTGGTTTGAAAATGGATGTTTGATTAAAAAAAATTGTCCAGGAGACATTCAGATGAAGTTGCTTTAATCTCTCAAAGGAGGGAATGGTTTATTGAGAGGAGTTATTCATTCCAAATTGGTTTCCTTGTTTTGAGATGCTCTGAAAGGATTTGAGGCAGTCATTGATTCTTTTGTGAGTGAGTGAGTGGTCTGGTGGAGTTTTGCTCAAGTCGTCCTAGTGCTGAGCTGAGGGTGTGCGATGTAGGATCTCCAAAGGAGGAGATTTTTGCTATTTGAGTGGAGAAAGCACGAAGCTATAGAGAAAACTGAACTAAGCATAGCTTGGCTGATCTTGTTTTTGGAAGCGGAGCTCTGCTGAACTTTGGAGAAGGATCATTAGATCAGTAGGCCTGGATTTTTAAGACTTGTATTGGTGACTAGCACCCGCGTAGCAAACCCGATGATCCGAGATGCCTAACCAGGAGTACAGGAGGAGATGAGCAAAACTGCACTGTGAAGAAAAAGAGAAAACTCTGCCTGTGAGCTAGTCGGAGCAAAATACAAATTGAGGAACCCGCCAACCCGGTTTTTAGCCGATTTACATGCAAGCGAAAGTAGTCCCCTATTATCCTAATATCCATATATCTATTCGCTTCATGGCGCCCAACGTTTGAGAACCACACTGTTCCTTTGAGAAATTGGAATTGTCAACACGGCTTGAACTGATGAATCAGCGACGGATAGTCTCTGGAGAGGAAATTTTTTGTGAGATTGATTGTTTGTCGGTGATTCTCAATTCAGGTGACTGACTAGAAATTTCCATTTTCAGTCCAAATGCTGTTAACCTGGAGCAACGATTCACAAAGTGTTGAGTCATTTGCAGAAAGGGGACAACTCGGTTGAGAGACAGAAATATTGTTTTGCTAATAGGTACGAATAACATCTTGGCGAATGATTTTGCTATTGATATTATTGTTGATTATGCGGAGTTGTTGAAATTGTTAAGTCTGATACTCAACCGGCTGATTCTGACCTTCTTGGATTACTTATGATCATTGAAAAATCACTGATTAGACGTGGCATTGTTTAACTTTGTTGAGCTGAGTACATGCAGGCTGGGAGTTCAGGTAGAGATTCCCTTGCACGTGAAGCCAAAAAACAAATCGAATATTTTCCAAGGAATAGAAAAAGCAGACCAATAAATATGGATCAAAGTGCAAATTTTGGTTCGCCGATGGGTAATGAAAAACAATCTGCTTCTGTAGATTCACCATTGAGACTGGTCTGGGGACAAATACGTCAATTGCAGGTAGTGCAGCTGGTTCCCAGCAGAATCAAGGTGGTGTGCAGGCAAATGACATTTCTGCCATTATGGTGTCAAACTTCAGAATTCTGAGCCAGAACATATCCCAGTTGAATCTTGCATTTCGTGAACACAAAGAAGAGTCACAGAGGAAATTTGATTTTCTATCCACAAAGTTTGAGTCTCTGTCAGTGAAAAAAGGTGTGAATTTTGTGCAGCCGGTTGATATGGAAAACAATCAGGAAGGTGGTTTAACATCTGGTCTTGGTGTACCTACTAGGTATGCAGTATCACGGGAAAAGCTGAACTTTGTCCTGAAAGGAGTTCGCTTGAATTGACGCTTCCTGTGGGTCCTCAGTTAGCACTCTGGATCTGGAAACCAACGTCCGAGTTCACTGAACTCTTGCTTGAGAAATAATTCTAAGTTGAATTTAAAATAATATCCCCACGATTTATTCACGATGAAAATTAACAATAACGAAGATTATTATCGATCGGAACTAATAAAAAAATCACAATGTCACAAAAGAACGATGGCCAATGTCTGTCGCCCCTTTGCCCCTTGAAATTATGCAATCAACCTACTCAGGTGTGATGCAAATCGCCAGTTTGCGTGTTCCAACAGTTTCAGCTCGATATCTGTGTGGCGACTTCAAGAGCAGGTGGGCGACTGACTTTGGCTTTTGACAAAAAACGTTCTCGGTACAATTTTCAGGCGACAAACGCCCGACAAAATCTCGCAACTTCTTTGTCGGGTGTTTGCCACGTAACCAAAAAAAGAAAATCATTGGATCAGCAAAGGAAATACAGAAATACGAATACGAAAAGGGCTAAACAAGTATAAAATATTTAAAAATGGCCGTCACAGTGTCGTCGCTTGCCTCTGCGACCTTGTCCTCCCAGTGGGCCCTTGCCCCCGGCAATTGCCTCTGAGTGGCGAAAATTGTCGCTTGTCAGAAACAATTGACAGGGCCAAGATTGCGCCACTTCCACAGCTGAAACGTTGTTAGGTTGTATATCATATGGGTTGCGAAATTTAAAAAGACAATTGAGATTATTTGAAGGCAATTTACAAGAAAACTCAGCAGAAAATATGAATTCAAAATGAGCCGCCGGAACTGACGAGACAAAACGGGAATGTGTGGTGACATGAATGTGGCCTGTGTGATTTGATCAGAGAAGAGAAGGAAGAGGGAAGAACTAAAAGATATAAACATTGAAAAATATACACGGGAGAAGTTCAACTCCGTGATATCACCCGTCCCGAGACAAGGACACTCCTGTGTCCTTAACAAAACCAAAACAATTCAAAGGACAAACGAAAAGAAAGGCAAAAGTATGCGAAGATAAATAAATCACGCCTCAAAGTAAGAACAACACAAAGAAGAAAAAAAAAAATCGCGCATGAAAGTGAATGATAAGGCACAGAAGGAAAACGAAAAATAATTGCCAATGTCCATCAGAAGTGAGAGCGTCATTCCCAATTCGTAAGGTGCGAACAGACTCAAACTGAGCACAAGAGGCATTGTCGTTTCTTTCATCAAGTCGGTGGGAGTTGCAAGAGATGGCAGCTATCGTCGACACATGAAGATGAACCAGGAGACAGAAGATGGCAGCATCGATGCATAGAAAATGTTCCAACAGGCCACAGATGGCAACGCAGGCGAAGGTGGCGAGGCGACAAGGCAGAGAAAAGCAACAGCGACGATCCGTTCTCGCTGTATGTGTGAACAAAGGTGGATGGCAATGCAGCAGGGGCAGGTGTCGTCGCGCTGGCACATCATCGGGCAAATGCAGGCGGGTCGTGGCATGCGCTGCATTGGGTTGGCAAACAGACCGAACTGAGAAAGTGTGAGTGGGTATTTCAGAGAAAAACGGTGATGCCATTCACCATCAAAACAGCCTGAACAAAACCATCGGCCATCACTGAAAACTGCAGCAAGATCGAGCAAAATAATGCCGATCTCAACATTAATTGGACAGGCAGGGTGTCAGAAAATGTACGTATAGAAAGAAGAGTGTAAACATATTGATGCATGCATGTGGCACGTCAGAACACGGAAGCTCCCAACGCTGCTAAAAAAGACAAAATTTAGACAGCGTGAGCTCCTGTTCATTGATGATGATTATCCTTCCCATGCAACGACTAGAATCCAGGGGTATGACCAAGGGTTGGAGATGAAGAGGAGCTGCGACGAGGGGAAACTGGCGCGGGAATGGAGAATGAACAAGCACGCAGGACGGGTCGCATCTGGTTGCTACAATTCGCCAATGTAAGTGATGGCGAAAAAAATGGACGAGGGCGAGGATAAAAATACCTCAGACAAAAAGGGGTCTTCAGAGCACCCACATAAAATGTAATATGCAGGACTGCCAGTGTCAGTAGGAACCACAGACACGAAAATCCAGACGACCAGATGTGTACGTCAGAAAATGCAAAGGACGGTGGATTCGGCAACTGCGTATTTGTGAAAACGCAGAGAATTATAGAAGGGAATATCATCTGTTCGTGTTAAGGAGGTGATGGAGGTCAGAATAGAATGATCCATGCAAAAGTCCCTCACGAACAACCATAATGGAATCCAAGTGGCGAGACCAAGGAAAGGGACTGACGTGTACGATCTTTGGTGAGACCAGGGACCTCATTCAATTGCAGTTCCTATGCTAAGCATTTGCTTAGAGCATTTCTTAAGCCTTGCTGAGAAACAGATTCCTTATTCAATAACTGTTCTTAGTTTGATCCGTTTCCTAGGAAGTTCCCAGGAAGTTCTTAGCAGCCTTAAGCATTGCTTAGCGGAATCCCATCTACCACCATGTATTTTTGAACTTCGATTTAGGGACGCTCTGGAGCTCTCCTAAGCGTTTTGGATTCAATTTTTGCGGTGTTTTGCAGTTCGTTCGTTTGTTTCTTTTTTATGTGTGGTTACCTATTATGCGGTTTTTAAGATTGTTTTTGCTTTCTTTCTTTGTCCATTGCAATAATTTGATCGAAACACCGGCGGTTTATCTCGGATTCCTATGAACAAGCGATAATCATCCATGAAACTGCAGGCAAAAAATCATCACTTCCTTGTTTGGTGGATGAATGATTGCCTATCAATACTTCATGGGATATTTGTGTTCAAAATCGGCATTTCTTTTCATACGAACACAGGCAAATGAAATTTTATCTCGCAAAGCATTCCTCTTTTGTCCTGCAGAGCCTTGCGTAATTCCCTCATGAAAATCAACGACGATTTTACGCGATCCAATCCTGCAGCACATTTCGTCCTTCTTTTTCTCTTCAATTATAACACTTTTGACTCGAGCGTGTGAAGCAATTCGGTTTCCATGGCAACCGAAATCGGGAATTTATTGAACTTGTTCAGTCAAAGCCGCCTCAATTTTGCTGGAATGTCATTTTTCAAGGGAATTGAATGAGTGGAATGTTTGGATTTTCCACTTTGACTTTGAACGTTTTTGAGGCATTGTTTTTTTGCTTTGTGCTTGTCCATACAGCTTACATGCCTTTCCTTTTTCATGAATTACTCGTTTACACAAATCGTGATTCCGTTTGTTTCCTGAATTAAAGAGCAAACTATGGCCTTGACGGATGATTTCCATAATTTTATCGACAATTCATGTCATAACAATGGAAATCTTCACCCATATCATCTCCAGAAACAGACAAAGGTTTTTCCTTGGGTGAACCAATTCGGTTTCCATGGCAATTGAGTAAGACTATGGCTTGGCTTATTGAATAAGACTAAGAAATTTTTAAGCAATTCTTAAGAATTCGGAGCTTGAGCATTTCTTAAGGCTTAAGCATTGCTTAGCTTAGGAACTGCAATTGAATGAGGTCCCAGAAGTGACGATCCACAGGGAAACGATGGAAACACATGTCGAATTGACCCTGGTTGAGAGGGATGAAGGTGAATGACACAGGTGCATGGCAGGGTGATCAAAAGGGATCCAATATCCGGGGTTGATGACGAATTGGTGCCGGCAAATGGGGGCAACCGATCTCAATGGGAGAGGGATAATGAAGGATGGCGAAGGTATTTTCGTCTGCCTTCATGACTCGTTCTGTTGAATCCTGGTGGCAAACCATGGGGCAAAAGGCAATGATCTCTCGCAAAGGCAATTGTGCAAACAATCGACGAATACAGGCGGTCATCTTGATGTCGTCGGTGTGAAGGGTTGGGATGAAACACAAAGCTGAACCAGGGGAACATCGATGCAAATGTCGCCCTTCTAGAATGACAACTGTATCCTCCGCCACTGCAATAATCTCCACATCCAGCTGAAGTCGACATGTCTGGTTTTTGTAGGCAAAGGGCACCACATCAATGCTAAACAATCTCCAGTTGCGCTGAAGAATGGGAATCTTAACATGGAGCAGAATTTCGTGGTCTGTAAAGTGACATTCCGCGATTTCGACCCGGTAGTAAGCAGATATGTCCGTAAGTGGTATGGCCAATGAGTGATTGTGTGCGACGAGATCCCGCTGCAAACGAGACAGATTGTCCCGTAGAATGTATGGGGACACAATATCCATTGGAATACGTCTGGAAAGGCAGGCGGAAAGAGTGTGATTGCGGTGGATGAAATAAAGCTCCCGGTGAAGTGACATCATGCCTTGCAACACCGAATATAAAATTCGATGAAGGTCAGAAATTTCTTCATTTATGTCGGAAAGGTGTTTCGTGACATGGTCCATGATTCCTTGAATCGTTTGGAATCGTTCTCTGACGTGACTGTTGAAACTGGAAAATGCTTGACGTACCTCAAAAAGCATTTTGTGGTTGGCGGAAACCGAGTCCTTGACCAATTTGAGATATTCATTCAGTTGTGGATTTTTGAGAAATAACGCCGATATTGCGTTGCGATTTAAAATGTCGCAACAATAATCCATAAAATTTGCCACCAAATCGCCGAGACCTCTACGTTGCCGAACGGCAGTCTGGCCGGGGAAATCGATAAGGTGATCCGTAGAGAAAGAAACATTCGAAGTAACATTGGTAGGTAATCCCTGGGGGAGATGGAAAAATGATCTGGACCGTGACCAGTGGAAGACTGAACAGGGCGGGAAGGGGGATGTGTCGAGGGCGTTGATGAAGATGCAGGAAATGTCCAGGCCGATTTGAAGTAAAGAGGCGCTGAAGTTTCATACGGAATGATAAAGGGCAGGCTGCGAAACGTTACCCCAGAAGTCATGGCTACCTTCAGCTCGGCACTATACACAGTGGTAAGGGCTGAGCAAATAAAACAAAGGTCGAAAACGTGAAACATCTTGGCAATCAATCCAGAACTATCGTGAAAGAGAAGGAAAAGAAAATGTTGACATTAAACATTTTATGAGGTCTTTCAAAAAAAAATGTTCCTCACATGAGGAAGGCATGAAGTGACAAGGTAAAAAAAAAAACAAAACTCATCAAATATCTGCGGTATCGACAGGAATAATGCAATGGAAGAGGGGTTGTGGTGTGTCTTCGTTTGGCCTCGAAGTCATTGCAATGAACTGATCACGGCTCCAATGACGGCCGACATTGCACACACTGCAGTACTTTCTTTTGCGGAAATTACGATAGTGACACCTAGTGCAACACCAATTCCCTCGGTTTTTTCGTTTCCGGGATGGTCGTGGTGGCGAGGGAATGGGACGGATTGGTGACGCAAAGGCCCCGCCGTGGGGAACCACAATTTCGGATCGTATTCGTGGAGCGAGGGGGTCTGCAGGACCTTCAAATCCAAGAGAAGCCTCATCCGGCTCCAAAGTCAGCAAGGCCTCAGTGATGTCAACTTCAACATCACTTTCTTCAGACAGCAAACGTGTGGTCGACTCGTTCGCCGTCATGCTGAAATGAAAGGAAAACAAGGGAAAGGGGGGCTATACAACTGAAACAGCAATCCAAGCAGAACAAGAACAAGAAAAGCTTTCACTCAGCAATTCTCGAAAAGAATTCTCACGAATTCTGAATCGGCTAGCCAGGTGTGCATGGGTATGGGGACATTGGACAAGTTGGGTGAGTTTAAAAAAATCAATAACAAACGAGCCCAACTGAATTTCGGAGAAAACTGGGAACACAGCAACACAGAAGCGGCATTGCATTTTCCAGCATTTCGAATGGAGCGATGGTCGTAAGTGTTGGTGTCAAAAATGACAACGACTGGATTCTGGTTGGCGAAAGTTCCGGAGATCACAAAGTGTTCCGAAAACTTATGCGGAAATGAATGGGATCCTGTCAAATGCCAGTGATATCGTTGCGAAGTGCTGAGAAATCACCGTAATGAACGTGCATATGGAGTGCATTCATCTTCAACACCATGGCAAATTGGTGCGTTGAGACGTCAGCAGATGGAATGTCGGGAAAAATTCAAGCAAATAGGAAAAGTGTGAAGTGCAAACAAAAAGGAAAAGTGTGAAATGCGTTAATTGTGGGTGATTACACAAAAATGCGTGTAATCCCTTCATCACATCTGCACAACTTCACACCACAAAGGGTCAGTGGAGTGGTGACGTCAGCACGATCTCAACAGGAGCCTCGTGACCAGGAGAACAAAACGGAAGATTCGGATGTGGACGAAGTGTGGAGCAACCGTCGTTTGGACCAACAATGAACTTTGGACATCAACAACGGAGAGAATTATTGATGAATGGCGCCATGTATAGTGGTGGAAGGGGACGTGGCATGGTGGAAATATTATGATCCATGCCATATCCTCATCCATTGATAGGCATGCGCTCATACTCCAGCATTCCGTCAGGTCAAAAAGCATCGGTGATATTCGTATCAGATAGGAGCAAGAGGATATCGAACCATGGTAGGACATCACAGACTTCAACAAGGAAAAAGGGCTGCCGACAACACACACTCGGGGAGAAGTTCACTACGGGTTTTCGCGTGAGGGAAGTAAATAATGGGGTCATAGATCCACACCAACATTTGCCCTTCCATCCTAAACGTCAACCGATTTTTTTGTATTTTTTTTTACCTAACAATGATTCTAACCGAACTGTTCGCGCGACCCATTCCAGTGAGAAGCAAGATCAGCTCCTCGCAACCGGAAGCGAATTAACCTCCGCACTTCGATAGGGTTTTAAGAGTTGAACGTGATTAATTTCAACTTTTCCAGTTGCCATACACTGAACCTCATACAAACATTGGTCAATCCTTGCGGTAATTTTATATGGGCCTTTCCACGGAGATAACAGTTTACGAGACACATCTGGCCTTTTTAGATCTTTCCAAACATAAACAAGATCATTGATCTCAAACGTGGGATTTTCGCTTCTCAAATTGTGCCGAAGCGCATATCGCTCTTGAGATGCCCTCAAATTCATTCGCGCCTGTTCGCGAATTTCTCTCATAATGCTTTGAATCCCAGTCCAATTTACAGAAAGAGGGACCGAAAAATCAAGGTCAGCCGGAAGGGTAGCTTCCCGACAAAAATTTAGATAAAAGGGACTGAAGCCAGTTGAGGAGTTCTTTGAGGTATTCAGTTGGAATTCCAGAAATGGTACGTACTTTGGCCAAGTCTTTGTCTTTGAATGACAGAAGATTGCTAAAAACTTAGAGACCTCAGCCATCTTTCTCTCCACTGTACCATTGCTCGAGGGATTGTACCTAGGAGTAAATATTTGTTTAGTGCCAATAACTGTTGTTAACTCTTTCGTAACCTCCGAGATGAACTGGGAGCCGTTATCTGCTATCAAAAACCTTGGCGTTCCAAATTTTAATACAACATCCTCCAAAAGGAAGGTACAAAGGGTAGACGCCGTCGCCCTTCTCACAGATTTCAACATGGTATACTTGGTAAAGCCGTCCACTGCTACCAATATATACCGCTCTCCCTTTGTTCCAGGCGAAACCGGGCCATAAATATCCACAAACAACGCATCAAATGGCGCCGTATTCTGAAAATCCCATGGGACAACTAAACCTCTGCGTTTATTTGAAGCAACCCTCTTCTTTCTGTTGCACCCTGTACACCTTTCTACATGTTCCTTGACATCCTGAAACATTCCGGGCCAAAAATACCTGCGCGCCAACTTGTCAAAAGTGATGTCACGACCAAAATGTCCGCTAAATTGGTTTCCATGAAAATGACCCAAAAGTTTGGATCTCAAACCCTGAGGAACGTATATGCGCCTTTCATGTTTAGCCGTTTTCTTTTTATACAACAAATTGCCTATAATTTCAAATCGTGTATCTTCGCCTTTGTTCTTTCTCATCTTCTCCATGATGGCCTGTACTTCAGTGTCTTTTGCTTGTTCAGAAATAATTTTTGCATTGCCTAACACTGGTTGTAAAACGATGTTATTTTGCAAATTACTTTCGTCACCCGTTTGTTCCGATTCTGGGGGATAGTTCCGCTCTTTGACCAGTAAGAAACCAGGGGGGCTATGTTTTCCAACAACATCGCGCAGCCGGTTGGTAGCTGCTGATGATTTTTGCTGGGGCTGAAGTGGTGACATCGAAGGATCAAGAACAAGTTCTGAATCAGTAGAGTGATCGCCGGATCTGTCCTCAAGTCGCGCCTTGGCTTGAGCGCGCGTCAAAACATTGGATGAGTGCATAATCCTTGACTTATCCAGAAACTTTGAACGGGGAAAACCCAACTGTTTTTTCCAGAGGGGAAGTTTGCTGAACTTCAACCTTTCTTGGGAATGAGAATCGCTAACGTCACCACTGGATGACCCTTCCTCCGAAACGAAAAAAGACGGCGAATTCCAACCACAATCGGAACAAGAGGGCGATTGATTCCGTTCTTCAACCGATTGTGAGTCCAGAGTTGAATTTTCTGAATCTGAATGTGTTGTCTCATGTGTATCAATGTCATCCTGACTGTCTTCACTACACGGCTCTATGGGTAAATTTGATTTATTGCCCAGAACCATACGCGATTTATGTGGATAGGTTTTTGAAACATCAGACCGTAGAGTCTTTGTTCCGTCTTCCCTTGTAATCGGGGTGATCATGTTATTTGACTCAGGAGGCTGTTTTGTATCAACTGGCAATCTGGATAATGCATCAGGTAATTGCATAGAAGCGGAATTTCCGGGGCGATGAACAACCGTGAAATTGAATTCTGCGAAGTAGGCAACCATCCTGGCTTGGCGAGAAGTCAAATGTTCTTGTTTCATAACTGAAGCAAGGGCAATAGAATCAGTCACTAAAACAAACTCATGACCAAGAAGAAAGAATCTAAGGTTCTTCAGCGCTGAGTGAAATGCAATTACCTCGAGCGCAGTCACGTGAAGTTTTTTCTCAGCTTCCGTGAGTTGTCTGGAATAGTATGCTATAGCATGTTCATTTCCGTTCTGTTTTTGCGTCAAACACGATCCAATTGCTGAGCCTGACGCGTCAGTATAAAGGAACGTGCTATCCTTTAAATGTGGTTGAAAGATGGCAAGCACAGGGGGTTCCGTAAGTCGGCGTTTCAGTTCGTTGAAACTGTGTTCTTGAGCAGGTCCCCATTTGAACACAGCATCCTTTTTCAATAAGGACGTCAATTCGCTCGACAAATTCGAAAACCTGGGGATGAACTTTCGAAAGAAAGACAGCAGACCGAGGGCTTGACGGACCTGCCGAGGATTTTGTGGCGCACTCAATTGTCTTACGGCCTGTACTTTCTTGTCTGATAAAGTTATCTTGCCATCCTCAATAATGTGCCCCACGATTTATTCACGATGAAAATTAACAATAACGAAGATTATTATCGATCGGAACTAATAAAAAATCACAATGTCACAAAAGAACGATGTCCAATGTCTGTCGCCCCTTTGCCCCTTGAAATTATGCAATCAACCTACTCAGGTGTGATGCAAATCGCCAGTTTGCGTGTTCCAACAGTTTCAGCTCGATATCTGTGTGGCGACTTCAAGAGCAGGTGGGCGACTGACTTTGGCTTTTGACAAAAAACGTTCTCGGTACAATTTTCAGGCGACAAACGCCCGACAAAATCTCGCAACTTCTTTGTCGGGTGTTTGCCACGTAATCAAAAAAAGAAAATCATTGGATCAGCAAAGGAAATACAGAAATACGAATACGAAAAGGGCTAAACAAGTATAAAATATTTAAAAATGGCCGTCACAGTGTCGTCGCTTGCCTCTGCGACCTTGTCCTCCCAGTGGGCCCTTGCCCCCGGCAATTGCCTCTGAGTGGCGAAAATTGTCGCTTGTCAGAAACAATTGACAGGGCCAAGATTGCGCCACTTCCACAGCTGAAACGTTGTTAGGTTGTATATCATATGGGTTGCGAAATTTAAAAAGACAATTGAGATTATTTGAAGGCAATTTACAAGAAAACTCAGCAGAAAATATGAATTCAAAATGAGCCGCCGGAACTGACGAGACAAAACGGGAATGTGTGGTGACATGAATGTGGCCTGTGTGATTTGATCAGAGAAGAGAAGGAAGAGGGAAGAACTAAAAGATATAAACATTGAAAAATATACACGGGAGAAGTTCAACTCCGTGATATGGAGGTCCCACCGAGATTGACAGGGCCAAGATTGCGCCACTTCCACAGCTGAAACGTTGTTAGGTTGTATATCATATGGGTTGCGAAATTTAAAAAGACAATTGAGATTATTTGAAGGCAATTTACAAGAAAACTCAGCAGAAAATATGAATTCAAAATGAGCCCCGGAACTGACGAGACAAAACGGGAATGTGTGGTGACATGAATGTGGCCTGTGTGATTTGATCAGAGAAGAGAAGGAAGAGGGAAGAACTAAAAGATATAAACATTGAAAAATATACACGGGAGAAGTTCAACTCCGTGATAGCAGCATGATCAACAAAAGGATCGATCCTGTTATAAATCTAAGGATTTGTTTATTTCCAGCATATCTAAAAGTGCAAAGAATAATGTACTATTTTTTGATGGTTCCACCTCAGCAAATCCGGTGAATTTCATTTGCCAGCTGCAACAGCTTCAATCGCCACACCATGTTTCCGAGAACACTATATTACAAAATATGTATCATCTGTTGAGTGGTGATGCTCAATTATGGTACACACATGTTCAACCCAGCATTACGAGCATGGATCAATTTAAAAAAGTGTTCTTGCAAACATTCTTTTCTCCAAATTACATATCCAAGTTGTTGGAGATGTGGTATGGTTTAAAGCAACAGGTGAATGAGTCTATATTGCACTTTTCGTTGAAAGCATTCACAATTGGTGGGATTTTTTTTTTTTAAACTATGTTGGGGGCCACAGGCAGTAAAAGCCATTGGATGTGGTAAACCCCGGTCAGACATGCATCATTTTTTTGCCTCGGCAATTACCACGACAACAATCAAGTCGTCGTGTTCTTTCACCGAGGCAGCATGTTTCTTTTTGTGTTTAGATAAGACGCAGTCGCGATCGGCAAAAAAAAAGAAAACATAGTTTCAAGTTGTAATGTTGTATCGTTCATATTTTGAATCTTTTTTGCTTTATTGTGCTGGTATCTGGGGAATCTCTCCTGAGAGCCATCTTAAGCAGCTCGTAGTTGCCCAGAAAAAAGCCGTACGGATTGTTTTACAACTACCTTATAATGCTCCCACCAAATCATATTTCAAAGACCTCCGAATTCTAAATGTTTATCAAATAATTTCTTTTCAAGTATTGCTACACATGCTCAAACTGCTCCGCTCCAATAACTTGTTTCCCACATGGGCAAACTGGTCTCATCGGCCGATTGAGGTTATGCGCTCACACTCTCTTTATTTGTTGAAACCACTTCCGGCTAAACATAAATTTGGCAAATTTTCATTTCCTTCCCTTGGTATCAGGTTGTGGAACAATCTCCCCAGCAGCCTGAGAACACCACTCATTTGTCCTGGGGAGTTCAAAAACCAGCTAAAGAAACGCATGATTCTTGACCAGATTTATTTTGATTATTTCTTTAAGTAGGCCAAGATCTACTTTTAGGCCACGATCTACTTTTAAACATTGTTGGCTGAATTGGAAACCCTTACATGAATTGCATTTGGTGACTGTTGTCCTCATCAATAAGCCAACTGAAGAAACACATCCTCTTTGGTCAATATTTGCTTTTGCTCAGTTTCTTTTGGTATGCCCAGATCTTTCTCTTTTCTGAAATGTCGGTTGGCTGATTGAGTTGGCCAGAGGCCGAGTTGGCCGTCCCCTTCCCACCTTCGAAATATTCACTCTTGTCATGGTCATGAGAGTCATTTGACTCTTGAAGGAAACACTCAGGTGGGCCTTTTGAAAACTAGGCTTTGCTAAAAAAAAAAATAAAATAAAATACCTAAAAAATAAAAAGAAAAGTAATGTTGGCCCATTTTGAGTCCCAAACTCGAAAATTGGGCATGTAAGTGGATGGGTAGGTTAAGGTAGGTGTGCAGGTGTCTGGGTGTTTAGACACGCATTTCTTAATGAAATTGAACGAAATTGAAGTTGAACGAAAATGAAATTGAAGACACGAATTTCTTAATGGATATGAAAATCATTCTCATCACTGAATAGTGGTGACAGAACGAATGTACTCAAGTGCATTGTCTTTCCCAAATGAAATCTGGGTTCCCGGACATGCGGCTGCCGGGGCATCTGGCTTCCACCTGAACTAACTCGACCCAAGTCAGATGTAACATGTCCAGAATTCAACAGCTGTTCACCTAACTTGCGCAAATGCGACCCTGGTCAGATGTCCTTTGGCCTGAATTCAACTGCGGTCCGGCTCTCAATAAAAAAAAATCCAGTCGTCTCCAAAAGTTTTTCGTTCTTTTTACTCTCATGCGAGCTGAAATGATACAAAGCAAGCTGGGCATCCCTAATTTCTGCTGAGTTCGGTTCTTGTTTTTGCAAACATTTCAACAAGCGCAATTTCACACAAATGTGAATACATCAACAATTGTGGTTTTAACATTTTCTCGCAACTGAAAAAAACCGCAAAAATATGAAGGCAATTTGTATCGATTAATTTATTGTTGGTTGGTGCTTCTATTCTTTTCCAGGGCTTGCCTTGCCCTTTATTAATTTTTGCAAAACTGTTCGTTCCAACAGTGATTTGAAATAAAAAATATAAAATAACATCAGATTAACATCTAACAAACCCATCTAATTACTTCCTTTCTTTTCTTTTGATTGGCACAGCCACTTCGTTTGGCGAATGCCTGTTTCACTTCCTCTAGGAAAATAAAATGTATGGCTATTGATTTGCCAATATTCACTGTGATTGGTTCACTTGATTCGGTGGATTTACATCGGATGTTCATATTAGGTGTGCTGTTTTTTACAAACTGGTGATAATAATTGAGCATCATCCATCCAATTACGAATGATCTTCCGTTGAGTGCGTATGTTCGGATCAACCGATGGAATGGGATTGGCATTCACCATGAGGTTGGTTGCCCTTTCTACTTTTCTTACGATGATAACACCACAATACGTTTGATACGAATTATTGTGTGTTGATTTTGTCACAATTAATTGTTGAAAATGATTAATTAATTGAATTAATTGTGGTGCAAATGAATTTAAAATTAAATTAATTAAAAAATTAAAAAAATTGGGCTGCTTCGTGAAAAAATAATTGAGCCCAAAACAGTAAGAAAAAAAAAAGTGCTGTGACGGACACTAACCTCAAGCCGCCAATTCTTCTTACTTCCTTCTATTGACTTCTATCCTTCACGTAGTTATGCCTCTTTTGAGTAGGGTTTGTGATGACGATCACGTGCAGTAGGACAATGACACCTAACGATTGAGTCCTAACAGATCTCCACCATACAAAGCCAAATCATCTAGAATATTCACCTAAATTGTAAGCCCTGTTTTTATTACAACAAAAAGAAAAGGAAAGAAAATCATTTTTATAAAATCTTCATCTTCTCGACTCGTACAATCATAACAAAACAGTCAAAGTTTTATTCAACAAAGGAGATGCTTTTACGGCCATTACAAATCAACTTTAGACAATCTCTTCCTGCTCTCACTATCACTGTGCTTCTCACTTCACTGTCTTGATTCTCCTGTGATTGTCCCACCTCCTTGGTTACACTATTTCACCCACGGCTCCACCCAACTTGATCCACAAATCTCTGAAGGAAAGGATTGCACTTCGTCTTTGAAATGTGTCTTGCAAATTGGCAAGATCACCAGTTCTATTGGACCATCACCAACAAATGATCTTCTTATGGTAAATTACTGTTCTTTCCTCTACAGGCTCTTTGGGCAACCACTTAGCCCTGTAGGTTGCAATCCAATGACAATATCACACCGAGCTATGACTCGGATTGCAGCAGACCTCTTGCCACCCAATTTCCAAGGTGGCACACAAAAAATCCACTTCTGCCCTGAGTGGAAAGCCTATTCCTCTCCTCAAGGCTTATCCAGGATCGCTCAAGGATCCTGACCAAAGCTCCATGCCTTCCAAAAACAAAACCCCACCCCTCACTCCCCCAAAAACTTTATTCTTTTCCTCAGCTCTCCAGTAATAACCCATTTCAACAAAACAAAACAACAAACTCCGTAAACAAATCCCATAAACATTTCAAAGAACTTTTATTAGGTACATCCATCCAATATTAGGTAGGCATAGGTACTTGAAATCAAAACAAAATCAAATTATTCATGAAATCATCTCTTTCAAATTGATTACAAAACAACAACTCAGAACAAAGAATACCACATTAACATTCGGTACCAATACATTCAAACAATAGATGCAAAAATTTCTCCAAACTCCTAATAATCCGATTCTGGGCGAGTTTTTTTTTTTCCGGGTTGCCCTTGCCTACCCACTAAACAAATCTAGATCCCTACAGACTTTCCACAAAACACAAACTTTCATCTCTCCAAATCACCTTTTAAACCAAATACAGGTAGGGATTCGGAAAATTGCTGTACTGACAAACGAAGCCCCACTCATAAAAAACACATTTAGTTGCAGTTCTCTGAAATACCTTCCCCCAGAAAACATATCTTTTAACTACCTACAAAACTTCCGCGTCCACAAACCACAAAAAAATCTTTTAAATCCCTGTAACACGTCATCAAATTCCTTACAAAAATGGAACCCATTGAGATCTACTTAAAAAAAACCACAAAAAAAACCAATAATTGCGAATCATTCGGGAAAGTTTTCAAACATTCGGGATGCCCTCGCCTACCCGTAAAACCGAAGTAAGGACCTACACCTCAGTCCCAATAAGAAAATTATCCTATTCCCAAAAGAGGCCAAAAAAAAAAAAAAAAAAAAAAAAAGAGGCCATATCTTAACCAATCCCAAGACTTCACCACCATCAGCCTTGCTTTCCACCTTTATTTTCCAATCTCTTCCATTTCCCGTCTTCCCACCACCTTCATCCTCATGCAAACTTCTACCCATATCCATTTGCTCATATTCTTCCACCATTCCTCCTTTCACCCGACTCTTCTCCTTACTTCTCCCAACTACACCACTGACCCCACCAAAAATAACTCCTCTCACTTTCTCAACACCCACCTTCATTGACTTCTTTACTGTCACCACATTCTCACTTCGGCATCTCTGTTGCCAACCTCTGCAACCCATATCTTTCTTCACCTGACTCTGTTCAACCGCACTTCCGCCTCCTTCATCTTCTTCCTTGACCACCTCCTTATCTTCTTCTCGTACCAACTCCAGTTTACCACCTGTAACCTCAACAACACTACTTCCAAGACCACCAACCAGTCTCAACCCTTCTGACAACTTCTTTTGTCGTTGGGCATCACTCTCCTCTTCCATGACACTGATATCTTCCGATTCAACTATTTCACTCTGACTTTGTCCTGCCAATTGCCCACTCTCATTGTCATTGTCATTAATCCTCTCTTTCTCTCCTTGCATCTTAACAACACTTTCTTGTCCCGCATGCTTCCCCTTTGAGCAGCTTGAGCTCTCTTCTTTGCAAATCCTTGCAATAAATTCTGCCAGCCCTGAATCCTCAAACCAACTATTTTCTGATGAACGACTCACTTCACCAGCCTTACACAAAATTTCTAACTCCCTTTTCTCTGAGCAGTCTTCCTTTTCCAAACTGCTTTCACTACACTTTTTTTTTTTTTTTTTCTGTGGCCTGAATTATAATTGGCGGCCATTTATTTTGATATATTTTTTTTTGTTCCAAATAATTATTTTAAATTTTAATTTCACAAAAAAGGAGGTATCCACATGAATCAGGAAAGTATGGAATGCATTCGATGGATTTATTTGGAATCGGTCGGAAGCATGAAGCCCAACAAGAAAGTTTGATAGGTAGGTAATAAATTTGTTTTGTGATCAAAATTCAATGATACCAAACTCACGGTTGTGGATGATCCATGCAGCACCCTCACACATCATAGAGAGCAGATAGTTCATTGATTAGAATTCATCGGTGACAGGCAGCAGAGAATGGATGATGGCCATTTAATGAAGCACCACAGAAGTAGAGAAAATTACCGAGCACAGTAATTGCAGATATTTGATCCTAAGCAGAATGCAATGACCCTAAACAGAATGGTGGGAAAGTGTTGCAGGAGCAGCACAACCACAAGTTTGGGAAAAAGAAATCGAAGAGAAACAACATTAGCAATGAATAAAGTCCAATGGTGGTCTGCAGGCTCACTTTTGACTGTGAGATCCACTCGAGGCACAAATTCGAGTCCAAGCCATTACCCCGATCTGAGCAGGAATTGGAGTTAATCCTAGCCCACTCCAAAGTTTGCTCATGGGTTCAAACCTGAACCACAAGCGAATCTCTCAGTCATTAGTGTGAAAAACACAATACGATACCTAATTGGTTTGTTTTTACGATAAATTCCTAATTCAGTTTTTTTTTGCATGTGTGAAGGCCTATGAAAGGTATTTGAGCTGGTCATGTTCAGAAGTCGTTATGACTTCCATCACTTCTTCACACACTTCTCTTTCTCCTTCTGGGCTAGTTTTAACGGGTTGCCCTCGCCTACCCAACTGTTTCCTTCACCTTGACATCCTTGTTCCACCATCTCCTGTCTCCTTGACTCCACTAACATTTCCTTTATCTCTTCAATTCTTCTTTCAACATCATGAATGATGGACTTATGCTCAATATCAGTTCCAACCAGGGTTGAGCATAGGGGGGGGGGGTAGGGGGGGGGGGTTACCCCCCCCTGGCCTTCGGCCGAGGTTACCCCCCCCCCCCACCTTTTTCCGACGGTACCC
>JASGXE010017754.1:0-33014 GCA_030068105.1 Sinentomon sp. SZTP_YWyxl
GTTTTTTTAAAATCCCACTGGGTTTGGGCCTGGGAATGAATTTTTAGTAAAAACCGATAAAAATTTGGTGGGAGTTGGCCGCATGGCTTTAAACGGATTTGATAATGAAAATAACGGAGGAAATTACCTTCTCTGTCCATTTTTGACCGATTCCTTGATTCCTTGATTCGTTGGTGGTAGTACCAAGTACTTTCATGTCACAGAGGGGCACTTTCTCAAAAGGCAGAACATCAGTGGAACCGAAATTCTGCCTAATGAGAAGGTGCCCCTCTGTGGCATGAAAGTACTGTAAAGTTCTTTTTATAGTACTTTTATAGTACTTTATATAGTACATTTTAGGTACTACCACCACGAATCAAGGAATCGGTCAAAAAACGGACAAACAAGAAGGTAATTTCCTCCGTCATTTTCATTATCAAATTATGAACACTAAACTGTTTTAAACAGGTTTGTGGTTTGGAGATATCATCAGCTGTTTTCTCGAAAAAGCAAAGTCAGTGAGATATGAATGGGATCTATGGGGAAGATGTGTATCCTTTAAAGTTACACTCTAAATATCAGATTTTCTTTAGGATCACTGCTGGAACACCTTTTAGAGCATACATGGCCGTTTTATTTTCGGGACATTTTTGAAAGACTTGGTATACACCATTCGCTCCCAATCGTGTGTACCAAATCTGTGACAGTAAAACAGTGTTTCAAAACACATTTAACGTGCTCAGAAAACGCTCCAAAATGTCACGAAAAGAGCACTTCCATCTAAGCCGGTGTTCAAAAAGGAGCTCCAATCCAAACGCAAACATCTAAACTTAGAGTGTACGCGTTCTTTAACTCTCAGATTCTGTCAACGGCACTCAGCCCAACCGACCCAGAAAACAGATTCTCCTCTGGACACCATATCAGGGAAGTTATTGGTACTGGAAGGAGTTTCTTGATATCGATTACACCAACTGTGGCCAGCATTCCAATTGTTTCATAACTACTAATCGGTTAGTGCCCATGCATTTCAACTACAAATCGGTTGGTAGGTACCATTGTTTTGTGAGTACCACTCAGTTAGTTCTATTGTATTGTAACCACAAATCGGTACACCAAAAAGTTAGAACAATTGTATTCGTATGTTACAATCAATCAGTAAACACGTTTTAATTACAAAAGATAAATGCCATGTATTGAAGTAACAACCTTGTCAGTACCGTTGTTTGTTAACCAACAATCGTTTGGGCAACAATTGTATGAGACAACCAATCGTTCACTAGCAATCTCCAATCGGTTAGCACCGTAGGATTTAAAATACCAGTCTGTATTCTATTGTGACTACCAGTCGGGTGCAATTGTATTTTTACCACCGATCGATTAGTACCATTGTATTTTACCCACCAATGTAGTGACTTATAATCGGTTGGAACCACTGGCTAGTACCATTGTTTTTACTTGCAAATAGTTCAGAATGCAGTTACTATACAATCGGTTAGTACAATAATTGTTCCGATTGTTTTGTTAGTTACAGATTCGAAGATTTTGCGTACAGCATTCACGAAGATGCTGCCATAAAGGTTTAGCAAATTTATATCTGTTATAGAAGGTCGGTTTTGGTCTGAGCCCATAACCTATACAGGTAGCATCAGTAGGAGGCTTTCTTACCGTTCACACTCATACTCGTTGTTCAATGTGTGAGTGGGGGCTCCGATTTGCGGATGCTCTGAGTGTTGCAAACTTCATTCGGAGCTCCGGAAGACAAACCAATGGTCAAACGTTCTTCATCTCCAGCATTCTTGACTGACAAAAGTCTGACATTCATTCGACTGAAATTCACCTGAATGACACTCATCTGACTGGCAATCATCTGTCTGACACTCATCTGATTAACTCATCTTCACCTGCGACTGACTCATCTCGCTGATGCAATCCGTAGAAAAGCACGAACAGCATGCTTATAAAATCGATATCTACCGCACCATTTAAGTAGTGATCACCTCCAAAGTGGTCTCGTTGTATTTAAATCGGAATATACCGCACCAATTCAGAAGTGATCTCCCCCAGAGTGATCTGGTTGTATTTTGCATGCTTATAAAATCGAAATCTCACGTATCATTCCAGAAATGATCTCCTCAAAAGCGATCTTGTTGTATTTAGCAGCGAGGATTTCGACTGGTCCAATGTTCCGGAAATCAGGTTGACCTGGCAACCCTGGGCGATATTCCAGGTCGAGCCTCCTCTCGCAGAATGGACTGCCGACAAGTACCGACTTTACTTGAAGTCACTTGATAACTACTTCAACTGGACCATTTCTTACAGGTTCGTTCAGTGCAGACCCGGTCAGCCCGCTCAGGATTTCTGGTTGAGGGCGTACCAAAATAAATGAATTGCAAGACTGCAAAAATCGACAACGACGGTAGTTTTTTTATTTACCCGCATTTATATCAGAAAATCTAAACATTTAAGTTGAACGTCAAACATTAAAAAAAATCGGCAAACATAAAAAAGATTGAAATATTTTGTGAAGATGTGAACGATTTTTACACATGGTATTTTTTGACATAGTATTTTTTATCACATTATTTTTTGGTATTTTTTATTTTTTTCACATGGTATATTTTTTTACATATGGTATTTTTTAGATTTTTACACTTGGTATTCCTTTGGTAGTTTTCTACACCTTCAAGGTCTACTATCCTCCTCTTGGCGTAAGGTGGCGGGTGGTGGTATAGTTATTGGCGAATATTAGGAGTCCTTAACACCTTCGCCAAAAATCTTCGAATTCATTCTGAAATTCGATTCCAACTCAGGTACCATTTAGAATCTATGCGAACTTATTCGAAGAACGCTTGATACTCGTGTATAACACGTGAAACTACGTCAAGTGCTGTTAAAATAGGATGGTTCCTGATCACGTGACCTCTGGAATTTCGTCTGTGATTCGTCTGAAATTCTTTTTAGCACACTGCGGATCCGTGGCTCGCTTTCAGGGCATTTGTATGACCCCAAAAGGTGACTTGCATGTGCGCTCATTTTACAATGCTACGCGGGGATCCGTTCTGGAAATTTTTTTCCTGGGCTGGACCTTTGGAATTTCGTTTATGTTCGAGGACTTTTCGCAAACACGATACATAGGTACAACCCATATCCGTGTCTCCCTCTTATCTTCTCGTTTGTGACAACCTACACATTGTGATCATCAACGATGTTCGTTAAGGTCAAGGTCGCTTTTTTCGTTTCCAGACCCGAATCAGATATCGTGTGGCCGTATGGACAAGCTGGCCAAACTCCTGAACTTTATAACCCTCATAATTTTTCAAGACTTTCCGACGTCTGCCAACCTAGAAACAAAACTAAGATGGTTGCATGGGTGGCTCGTCATTGCAACACAGTTGGAAAAAGGTTATGATGATGTTGCTTGTGTATGCATGGCATATTAGTTTGAGTGTGAATGGTAAAACGGCATTGTTTGTCAACTGGTTAAGTGCTCCTTGACACAGAGTTTGAATAGTTTGATAATGTAGTGCTTTCTATATTGGGAGAGGTGAATTGTAATAGTATGAATTGCATTGTTTTGGATTAAACTGCTATGTAGTGCTCTCTTGGCAAAGTTTGATTGCCATGTCTTATGAATATCATTATTTAAACGCTGTAGTGCTTTCTTAGCATGGGTTTAATGGTGTCCCGCTGCTTCATGTTGCTTTCGCTTCATCATTCAGCCTTTGGCTGCGTTTGAAAAATGGCTGAGGCTGCGGAGCCAAGGTGAATCTCCTCTTTATGCCCACCGCGAGAAAACAGTTTTCTTTGCCGTGCTTTCTTGCTCAGAAGAGAAGCCGTGGTGTGATGAAAAACAGTTAAAGTCATTCAACTGTTTTTTTTTTTCATTTTTCATTCAATTCATCAGAGAAGCCGTGGTGTGATGAAAAACAGTTAAAGTCATTCAACTGTTTTTTTTTTTTTCATTTTTCATTCAATTCATCAGAGAAGCCGTGGTGTGATGAAAAACAGTTAAAGTCATTCAACTGTTTTTTTTTTCATTTTTCATTCAATTCATCAGAGAAGCCGTGGTGTGATGAAAAACAGTTAAAGTCATTCAACTGTTTTTTTTTCATTTTTCATTCAATTCATCAGAGAAGCCGTGGTGTGATGAAAAACAGTTAAAGTCATTCAACTGTTTTTTTTTTCATTTTTCATTCAATTCATCAGAGAAGCCGTGGTGTGATGAAAAACAGTTAAAGTCATTCAACTGTTTTTTTTTTCATTTTTCATTCAATTCATCAGAGAAGCCGTGGTGTGATGAAAAACAGTTAAAGTCATTCAACTGTTTTTTTTTTTCATTTTTCATTCAATTCATCAGAGAAGCCGTGGTGTGATGAAAAACAGTTAAAGTCATTCAACTGTTTTTTTTTTCATTTTTCATTCAATTCATCAGAGAAGCCGTGGTGTGATGAAAAACAGTTAAAGTCATTCAACTGTTTTTTTTTTTTCATTTTTCATTCAATTCATCAGAGAAGCCGTGGTGTGATGAAAAAACAGTTAAAGTCATTCAACTGTTTTTTTTTTCATTTTTCATTCAATTCATCAGAGAAGCCGTGGTGTGATGAAAAACAGTTAAAGTCATTCAACTGTTTTTTTTTTTTCATTTTTCATTCAATTCATCAGAGAAGCCGTGGTGTGATGAAAAACAGTTAAAGTCATTCAACTGTTTTTTTTTCATTTTTCATTCAATTCATCAGAGAAGCCGTGGTGTGATGAAAAACAGTTAAAGTCATTCAACTGTTTTTTTTTCATTTTTCATTCAATTCATCAGAGAAGCCGTGGTGTGATGAAAAACAGTTAAAGTCATTCAACTGTTTTTTTTTTTTTTTCATTTTTTATTCTATTCATCAGAGAAGCCGTGGTGTGATGAAAAACAGTTAAAGTCATTCAACTGTTTTTTTTTTTCATTTTTCATTCAATTCATCAGAGAAGCCGTGGTGTGATGAAAAACAGTTAAAGTCATTCAACTGTTTTTTTTTTTTCATTTTTCATTCAATTCATCAGAGAAGCCGTGGTGTGATGAAAAACAGTTAAAGTCATTCAACTGTTTTTTTTTTTTTTCATTTTTCATTCAATTCATCAGAGAAGCCGTGGTGTGATGAAAAACAGTTAAAGTCATTCAACTGTTTTTTTTTTCATTTTTCATTCAATTCATCAGAGAAGCCGTGGTGTGATGAAAAACAGTTAAAGTCATTCAACTGTTTTTTTTTTCATTTTTCATTTTTCATTCAATTCATCCAGAAAAACAGATTTTCGTGACGAGATTCGGTAAATATCGAAAAAATAGAACTGGTAGATGCAGAACTGATTACACGGGAAAATAAATGAAGACAATATTTTAAAAATCATTTCATTTAAAAAAATATTTTTCATTTTTAAAATATTTTAAATTTTTTTCGTCAAAATGCGTTAACCGATACTTAAAATACGATTGTGATGAGAATACAAAGCATGAATTCAAATAAAAAATTATAAGGTCAGTAGTAGAAAATCTGCTCAAGGGTTTAACATGGTTTGAAAAGTTTATTAGCAAAGTGTGAATCCGTAAGGATATCCCCGCATTTGAAAGCACAGAATGTGACCTTCTACCACAGAAAGTGCTGACTCATATCTCATATTTCATTCGTTCTGGTTAGTGGGGTGAAGTGCCTTCATCCATTTTCTCTTACATCACTCTGCCATATTTCTTTCACATTTTTGGTGTCAGGGAGCATTTCATCAAAGAACTGTCACGCCATATCCAAGTCGATGCATATGGTGAATGCGGGACCCTGAAATGCCCTGGTCGAATGTCGAAGGAATGTTATGAACAGCTTTCCAGTCAATACAGATATTATTTGAGCTTCGAAAACGCCATCTGCACCGAATACATCACAGAAAAGGCGCTTGATCCACTTTCCTACCAGATGATCCCCGTAGTGTTTGGAGGAGGGCCATATTCGCAGATCATGCCGGAGAATTCCTACATAGACGCCCGTAACTTCTCTTCCCCGAAAGCGCTGGCGGATTTTCTAGTCGAGCTCAGCAGGGATGACCAGAGGTATTGCGAGTATTTCGAATGGAAGCTGTGGAAGCCAGGCAAGAAGATGCATAGCCGAAAGCCGAATTCGCATTGCGAGCTGTGTGCGAAGTTAAACGACCCAATGGCGTCAAAGCGGGATCGGCCAATCAGACGTGGCTTCGACGAACCTGTCGGAAACTTGTGGAAGTGGTGGATGCAGGGAGGAAATTGCTTCGAGTGGAATTTGAGCGAAGACGGGTTGAGTAACTTTTTCAGACCAATTAAATTGCCGTAATATACTTACGGCGGCAAGATCCAGTTGACAGGTAACTTTGCCTCCGAGGTAAGCAATGTTAAAGTGCCATCTGCTATAGCTTTGAGGGAAATTGGCACTTTAAAATTGTTTACCTCGGAGGTATAGTCACCTGTGAACTAGATCTCGCCGCCGTTAGTTGTTGATCATTGGTTTTTTACCGATTCATTTTTGAAGCTCTATGGTCTTCAATTTTCACCGAAATAAAATGGATCTTATGAATAAAGCGAACAGTTTCAATGGTGTGTCTGTAAAAATATCCTCTGCCTTTCCAATCCGATGTGGTGGGCAATGACACAGCTGGTCTAGAGGTGTTGACACAGCTGGTATAGAGGTAATGACACAGCTGTACAAAAGGTAATGACACAGCTGGTAGAGGTAATGACACAGTTGGTCTAGAGGTAATGACACAGCTTGTCTAGAGGTATAATGACACAGTTGGTCTAGAGGTAACGACACAGCTGGTCTAGAGGTAATGACACAGCTGGTATAGAGGTAATGACACAGCTGTTATAAAGGTAATGACACAGCTGGTAGAGGTAATGACACAGTTGGTAGAGGTAATGACACAGCTGTCAGGCATCAATAACACCGTATCAAATGGTGAATTAAGTGCCATTATGGCATGACAAAGCACATGAAAAGTGACGGTTTTGTGCTTGTGATGTGTCGGCGATAAAAAAAATCAGCAGTTTCAGAAGGAGGACAAGATCCTTCAGCAATACAGATGAGAAAATACCGTCAAGAAGCAGCATCAATAATGTGCCTAACTCCACTGCGGTAAAAAATTACAATTAAAAATGATGCACGTAATCTATGGCTGAAGAACGCGCTAGCTGACTGGAGATGCATTCCAGTCACAAGCTGTTCTCAAGAAAAAGGGGGCGACAGCGTTGTGCGAGTGATTGTCAAATAGGTACTTGTGCTGGGTCCATCGAGGGCGATCAAAAATGCTAAACGCCGGCGGCAAATTTGTTAAGATTTTGCGATGGACAACATCTCTTTATGTATGATTCCGGCGACTTTCCCTTCTCTCAGCCAAGGATGTTAAGCTGAGTCACGCAGCACTTCAGACACACTGGATTTCTTGTTGAAATATGATAGATTTCGACGAAGTGTTTTCTATTTGATTGCGGTCCTTGCGACGAAATGTAAGCTGCAGTCTTCAAAGTTTTCTTGTTATTGAGAAACCTCAAAAACGAAAACAGATTTCTCTGACTTCATGATTTTTTTTATTAAATCTTGCGAAAGTACCTACTCCGTACCCACGCGCATCGCAATTTTGGATCAGTTTTATTAGGACATCCGTTGCAATTCAGTGTCCCACTTACCGGTCAACGTGGGAGCCAGAGCCACAGCTACGACCTCTGACGTCTTTCTGCATCAATTGCTGTCTGAAGACGCATTTACCCGAATCATTTAAACGTCCAATTGACTATGGAAATAACGGTTCGGAAATTTCAATAACGCAAGTGGTCTCCAAGGCAACAGAGGCTCTTTGTTGAGTTGGACGTACACTGCGTCATACCGGCGCGTGAGGGCGCAGAGTATAAGTCCCGTAACTGTCTCCCCAAGTCCCGTTTCCGAGGTACACACTTCTTAATTAAGCAAACAATGTACTGTGGCACACAAAATTGGGTGTTGACATGCACGTATTCGTATAGGCGAGGTATCATATTGTTCTATAATTGGGTGATTTGTCGATAAATATTTTAGTTTTTCAAAACTATAACTTTAATTGTTTTTCAGTTGTTATAATTTGCGAAAAAAAAATTGGAAAAAATTAAAATATCACGTCTTTGAAATATCTAAAAATGCATTTTTATCGGTTAATGTGCGATTATGCCGGCTTTCCGTTGACCGCATGCGTTGAAATGGCAAAGTGTACACCCACCTTAAGCGTCACCACCTCTGTTGTTTCCCATATTTTGTTCAGGCAAAAGCCATAGCCGCCTCCATTATTCAATTTCCTCTTCAATTTTCAACGAACAGGTAAAAATCTCAAACCACCATTTCGCGAAGGATATAAATGCTTTGACTCAGGTGCGGCCACCTCTAGTTGCTTTTCGGCTGCTAATGGAACGTGCATGTAGTGAAAGCATTCCGGAGGATATTCTTCCGTTCTTTAAAGCTGTTTGACATTCTGAACGTGTTGGGACAACTTGGCTCTTCTCTTGCAGTGGACTGTTTTAGAATGCTTGCATATTTGAAGGGCCTCTCTGATGGCTATAAACTGCGCCAGCCAAAAGAGCGATCGCAGTGGTGATTCGCCTAGTGATTGGATGAATCGCACACCGATTCTCACATTTTTTTATTTTTGAGGGAAAGCCGCAGCCATGTGCCAGAAAAACTCATTCTTATGTTAAGTTCCACGCGAAATCCCCCATTAAAGAAGGCTGCCGTCAAAGGACAAATCTTATGTTTGTCAGAACCTAAAGCCTCTTTTCGCGTATCCGGTATACAGCAAGCTCAACAATGCACCGAACAACGGTGATGCACAAATGAAAAGTACCTACACCTCTCAAAGCTTTCAATGCGGAGTACAAACTAGCTCCACGAAAAAATGACAAAAGTCTGTCAACGCTAGGAATTATCGGCCGCCCTGTCAATGCATTCGCCGTGAAATTCCAGAAATTTCAGAATCGAAATTTCACAGAATTCGTTTGTTCGGATTGGGCTTTTACATATCTTGCGCGAGTCGTTGTCTTTTGGCGACATTTTTTCGTTCTTTTTTTTTAAATCTAATTGCCGCATGCATGGTCAAGGGGTGTGACTTCAGGGACCTAATACTCGGTAAGTCCATTTGATTGTTATGGTAATTAATTTTTTTGGCATTTCAATCGTTATGAATGGTTGTTATGGTGTTAATAAGTTATGCTAGGCCTATTTGTAACTGAGGAGACCTTATATCATTCAATTCAAAATATACAAATTCAATTCAATTCAGCTAACATCGAAGCTTTTGGTATTTATTTTGGATGAAACATTGGAAGGTGTGGGGCACACATGTAGCCCAGAAGAAAATTCACTGTTTTAGTGAAACGGTGGCAGGTGTTTTTATAGACTAATCCAAAACAGCCGCGTATATCGATTGCGCACACAGATTTAACTGAAGAGCGAATGTCATGGATAAATCTGTGTCGAGAAAATTTCATTTCTATGCACAACGCCACACTTTTCCATTGTTGCGAAGGATGCAACCATCTTTCCATCGAAGCTGACCGCACGTGGTAAAATGGGGAACAGGATGGCATGCTTTTATGTCCCTCTCTTCCTCTACATCACCTCAAACATTTTAAATAAACTTATCCGACTGACTAACATTTGTTGCATAGAATATTGGGCACTCCCTGACATCTTGCAGCCTTGGAAATTTGGTATGATCTCTTTTCATCGCTGAGCACAGTAAAAATCTGAAAACTGCTGTTTTTTTTTTCTTTAAAGACGGATGATTTTTGGGCTTTTCAAAATTTTCACAATTTTGTTTAACCTTTAGATGACGGTGCACCAATCACTTGAGGCACTCTTCGCTTGGAACACACCAGAGGGTCAAAAAAGTGATGCCCAACTATGAATGTTCATCAAAAGGCAAAAACCTTTGAAGAAAAGTACAGGTTTCAGGACGAAGGGGGAACTGCTTGCGGTGGCCGCGAAGTGGCGACAGTGGCGCAGCCGCTAGTCCTTATTTTAAGTTCGAACTGAAATAAGAGTACAAACACCAATTTGTACCAGCGATCACAAACGATGTCGTAAAACTGGAGGAAGGGAAACTTGAGGGTTATACCAAAGTCAAAAGTTCTTATGAAAACTTTTTTCCACAACATCGGAAAGTTAAAAGTACGAATAAATTTTTTAAAAATAATGACGATATTCCAATAATTTTTTCCTGACTTAAACATTGATTACCATCAGATCCAATTATGCGTATAACGGTCATTTTAGTCCCGTAATTTTTTGCTATATGATCACAGTTATATTTTGTGTGTAAAAAACAGGCACAATAATCTTTCCGATTATTGTAAAAGGCCGATCTTTCTGGTATAAGCAGCTGGTGCGACAGGTGGGACATGAAAATTAATGTAAGTAAATCCAAAGTTCTTCGCTTTGGTAGCCATGCAAACCATTTCCCCTATTCCGTTGATGGGGTCCCCTTGGAAACTGTAACACATTTTAAATATCTCGGTGTTCTCTTCACAAATGATCTTAGTTGGTCTCCGCACGTTAGTGATGTGGTCAAAAAAGCTTCTTCTACTTTAGGTTACATTATGCAGAATCTTACTGGAGCTACTAATTGAGCAAAAAAAGCGCGCCTATGTCTCATTAGTTTTACCCATTCTCGAATATGCTTCTGCTGTGTGGAACCCCTGGAAATTTTCAGACATCCATGCACTTGAAAGTGTCCAGCGTCGAGCCGCCCGGGTTATAACAAGCACATACGATCGTCTCGCTAGCGTTTCTGCTATACTTTCGCAACTTGGACTTCCTTCCTTGGCCAGTAGGCGTCGCTCCCATTGTTTAACCCTATTTCGAGCCATTCTTACTGGTGAGGTTGACTTCCCTTTCCCGCCGTGCTACTCCCGGAAAGTCGTTCAAAGGCGGGCTGACAATGGGTTCAGCTTCGTAATTCCCCTGGCTAGACGCAACATTTATAAAAATTCCTTTTTTCCTTTGGCTATATCATGCTGGAACAGCCTTCCGCGCAGCTCACCATTCTTAACGAGTGTCCGGAATGAATCTGATGCTATTCCCGCATAATTTTTCAGTGGTGTCCCTCCTGTCGCACCATCCCGCAATTTGTTCCTTTGTGATCTTTTCATGCCTGACAATTGTTTTTTCTTTATGATCATGCGCTTTTATTCCCTTGATTTGTGTTTTAGTTCTTTTGTTCCACTGACTCGTCTTTAAACTTGATTGTTTTTTCTTCTGGTCATGACTTGGCTGCAAAGCTGCATCTTTAGGTCTAGGAATTCAAACAGCAACCAATTCATTTGTTGTTGTATAATTGTCATAATAATAATAATAATAATAATTTTTGCCTTTTGAAGCAAAAAGGCTCCCATGTGTAGAGTCGCCGATACATGTCATTCCCTGCAACAGTTGTTGGGATGCGCCTGTGATAAAACACTGCTTCGCGCTGTTTTATATAAGCACGGTTCGGATGAGCGGTGGTACAGCAGCCGCCCTCTTTGTACAGGTTAACCCAATAGTGGATGCTTGTGCTGTCTGGGACCCCATTACTCAGTGTGATATTTCAAAAATCGAGATGATCCAGAGAAGAGCTGCTCGTATAATAACTGGATCATTTTCACGCGATATTAGCGTCTCCGCTCTATTGAATGACCTTGGCTTAGTTTCACTGGCATCGCGGAGGAGAGACCGCAGGATAAAACTTTTCAGCGATATTTTTACCCATTCCTACAACTTCTCCATGCCATCTTGCTATGCATTGAAACCCAACCAGCGCAGAACAGACAATGGGCTTTCCTTCGCAGCTCCCTTTTGTACCTTGAATCAACTTTTCAATTCCTTTTTCCATCGCACTATACGCGATTGGAATGCACTGCCTGCTTCCTCACCCATCATTCGGAGAACGTCTGCGTCCCTTGGCGTCACACCAACGTAATGCATCTTCTATCCCTCCTTCCCATTTTCATTCGATCGTTTTTGACTTCTCGTTTTTAACTTTTCTTTGACTAACATTGTTTTTAACTGTATTGACTCGGAACTTTGTTCCACGTCTGCTGCCATATAAGTTTGTAGCAGTATTGTGACAATAATAATAATAAATAATAATAATAGTGTCTGACCATATGAAAATGGAAATTTTCTGGTTTTATCATACTTTGCGATCTGACACGTTTTCGATGTCTATGCACGGATGTCAACGCTATGATAGGAAAGTGTGGTCCTGAATAAAGTGGTGACTTCCGTGGTAAGAGCTAGAAAATTATGACTCACATCACTCACTGAAAAAATAGTAAAAATAAACTTTTGTAATGCATATGCATGGCAAATGACTTTTGGTCTTCCTGTCCATGCACATGTTGCACAATAAAATCGTTTAGTACATCCCTGGAAAGAGCCAGAATAAGTTTCAGATTACAAAATATGATAAAAACAGCAAACTTATATTTTTCCGATGGCCAAAGACTTTTGGGCAACCCTGTACATTGTCAAGGTATTTTGCGATGTCCTGTTTGAGTGAAGAGCATAATGCGATGTGTCAAGAAACAGCAGGCGGAAATGAGGACAGATGATTGATTTCATTTTCATGACTTTAGGTAGGTATACCCAAAATATTTTGGATGACACATGGCTCCATAGAGCTTGGTCGTTTGTCAGAATCACCATAAAATTGTACGCTCGTATACAGGGTGTTCATAAAATGGTTGGTCATATGAGCACGTTGTTATAAGGAAATCCAACCCTTTCTACCTCGGTGAAAAACGATATGCGGGACAGTTTGTTCAATTACTCGAGCAACAAGCACTGTTGCATAATCGTGAGTAATTGTTCGCACCCAAAATCGTTATTCATTGCATATCTATTCTTAATCAGTGGGTGCGAATGCAATCGTTGCGCGCCATGCGGGCCATGCGACGCAGACGTTCATAGACGCACAAAAGTTGACTCGAATCTCGAGCGAAGAGGATCAAAATTATTTGGACGGTTTAGAGAGTTTGTCAGCGCTCGACATATAATTTTGCATTCCTTTTTTCCTCGTACTATCAGGGATTGGAATAACCTCCTCCCTTCTTCACCCCTCCTGACCCAACTTGGCACTGTCAGAGCTTCCGTTAATATGCCGCCTCTCCTTTCGGGTTCATGAATTATTGTTATTTTTATTGTTTTTTACTTCGTTCTGTACTTTTCTTGTTTTTTTTTAATTTCTTGACTTTGGCTTGGTCGCCGTATAGTTATGTTGTCTTTTTATGCTGTGTGTTTCCATGTTCACTGGACGTTGCTCCCCCCTTACGGGAAGTATTGGCTCCTGAATTAAATTAAATTAAATAATTTTTGAAAATGTGACTTTTTTCTCTTCTCGTAAATGGGCAGCAGACAAGGTGATAAGGGTCCATGTCATTGCGGAACAAAGCAATTTACAAGGGTAACACTACGGAATCCCTGAATACACGTGGAGAAGGCAATTTACCGGACGTACGGCACCCCTCATTCGTAATGATAAAGATAACCAAACCTGACCTAACCTCTCCGACCATCGCCAAAGAGATTAGGTAATGTGGTTGGTTTGTCAGGTGCAGTGGGTAGGTTAGGTTAGGTTATAGGTTAGGTTAGGTTTGGTTTGGTTAGGTTAGGTTGGGCTTGGTTCGCTTAAATTACGAACGAGGAATGCCGTACGTCATCAGGGAAATTCCCGAATCCGCATAGAAAGAGAATCCGAAGTGTTACCAATTTACGTCACCCTGTGCCTGTATCGTCTTCTTTTAAAATGCGTGATTCGTGTTTTTGGGCATCGTTCATTCGGGGGACGGAATTGCTTCTGAAAGCGCAGCGTTTCACCTAAAATATCGCATTTACCTACTCGTTCACTACAGGATGCAAATTGCCTTGACTTCTGCAAAAGCAGTGAAGCAGAAACGATTCATTTTCTCATTGATGCAAGGATAATTGGACAGTTTAGCATTGGACAGTTTACCATTGGAAAGTTTACCATTGGACAGTTTACCATTGGACAGTTTACAATTAGACAGTTTACGATTGGACAGTTTACCATTGGACAGTTTACATTGGACAGTTTACCATTGGACAGTTTGCCATTGTACAGTTTACCATTGGACAGTTTACGATTGGCAGTTTACCATTGGACAGTTTACCATTGGACAGTTTACCATTGGACAGTTTACCATTGGACGCAGTTTTCCGAAATCGTTTGGGTTGCCTAAGGCGAGAGCCAAAAAGACGGACAGTTAAGTTTTGAGGTCACTCTTGTTCTTAAAATGTTTGGGTCCTCTGTTGTTAAAAGAGAAAAGATTAGCGACTAAACCGGTTAGGGTTTTGACAATGTCAAAATTCTTTATTGTCCAATTATCCGCTGGATTTCAAGTCGCGTGGAAAAATTCTGATTGTATAAGGTTTCAATTTAAGGTCGAATCCGTCCAAGCAGGCGCTGATGACAAAGTGACCTTGTTTAAAAATGTCGTTAAAGATTCTCCTCCAAAATATGTTCCTGACTGAAATATTTTGCTCAATGTTCACCCAAATTGCTGTTTTGGGACACAATGCCCGCCGTGTGCCGCCTTATAGTGAGACATTGCAGTGTTTGTCTATCTTGTCTATAGCTGGACGAACTAAACTAACACTACGGTGTTCGCCAATTTTGTCTAGCTGAGGCAAAATATTTCGGTCAGGAACACATTTTGGAGGAGAATCTTTAACGACATTTTTAAACAAGGTCACTTTGTCATCAGCGCCTGTTTGGACGGATGGACCTTAAATTGAAACCTTATACAATCAGAATTTTTCCACGCGACTTGAAATCTAGCGGATAATTGGACAATCAAGAATTTTTATTGATTAACAGTGGAGTGAAGAATTTTTATTGATTAACAGTGGAGTGAAGAATTTTTATTGATTAACAGTGGAGTAGATTAACAGTGGAGTGTTTGTCAATACTATGAGTAACAGCGGAAGTTTTCGCGTATTTTGCCGATCTGTGCAAACTAGACCAAGAATACAGAGCTTGATGCCTAGCTTGGACAGTCTAGACTAATACCGCATAGTGTTTTTCTATTTTGTCTAACTGGACAAACGAGACAAACACTGCAGTGTTTGTCACAAACACTGCAGTGTTTGTGACAAACACCGCAGTTTTTGTCTAATTTGTCAACCTGGAACACTGTTATTATTATTATTACATTGAAAACAGCAAAAATGATTTGCGCTGCATCAGGATAGGTGCATGTTAAAAATTATAAGTCAGCAGTAAAAGCCTTGTCAATAGGTTAATCAACGAAAGTGAAAAAATCGAAATGGGCAAAAGATGTTTGCAGTTCGCTGGCACTAATAACATTCCAGTGTGCGCAAACGCGCAGCGCAGTACAATCGCCCCGACTCGCACGCGGGAAAACACTGCAGTGTAATTGCTTCCGAATGAACAACTCATTCCGTGCATGTTGTTTTGCACGAAGGAATAGCAGCAGCCTTTCTTAAATTATTCAATTTCCGCCTGAAAATTAAGCAACCTCAGCTAAGATCTCAAACCGCCTTTCGGTGGCGGCGGCGCCCGGCCAAAAACGGCGCTGGGTGAGTTTTGGCATTCCCTCCAATGACTAAGAATATATTCGTATGACTTGCACTTCTGAGGTTTTGTCATTTGGAAGAAACATCAGGATTGCAGCGGAAACCCATGAATCGCGAAAAGAATTTTATGGTCTTGATCAGTCAGGGCTTAATTTGGTCCCAATGGAGACAAGTTGGGATGAGCAAACCGGCGAAAGAAACATGCGATGGTAAATGCATTTTCATCAGCAGCATTCCAGATGACCATGGTGTCGAGGAACCAACGAAGGATCGTTGCGTTTTGTGACCTGCATGTGGGTCATGTCGTTTTTGGCGCCAAAGGTCATTCATGTTAAAATCAAATTGCTGATAATATGATAAACACAAGCTGACGAGCAGATCAATATAAAAACGTCCATGCATTGTGAAACTTTTACCGGTTAGTATTTAACTTTATTTAGCCTTTTCGCTTTGTTTCAGTCCATTTTAGGCATAGGTTCTCGGCTACCTAAAAAAAATCCTCCAAATCCGTTGTGAGTCTGGTCCAGTGTACGCTCCTCTCTTCGATTTTCAGCAAAACGAGCCTGGTATTTTATTTTTTTTCGATCTTCCATCCATGTTTTCATTCGTGTAAATCGAATTACCAAAGTGCTAACCTGACTATAGAAGTCAACTCTCCTTCATTCTCTCTCTCCCTCCCTTTCCCTCTCCCTTCCCCATCTCCCCCTCACCCCCTCTGCCCCTCTTCCCCTCTCCCTATACCCTCTCCTTCTCCCTTCTCTCTCTCTCTCTCTCTCTCTCTCTCTCTCTCTCTCTCTCTCTCTCTCTCTCTCTCTCTCTCCCTCTCTCTCTCGGAGTCTCAGAGTGAAAGAGAAAAATTAGTTTTCGTCTGGTGATTTAAGAACAGACAAGGTCGTGGCAAAAACACGGGATGCCGGGGTTGGGTTTTAATTAGATCAGCGCAGAACCCTTGTATTAATGGAAGAAGTTGGACATTAATTCACTGGAACAAGAATGATTTCCATTATGGCATTAAAACCCGTACATTCCTCGAGTGGAATCATCTCCCAGCTACGAATACCCTATTTTCTCTTCCACTGAACGTCATCACACTTTGAAGTCGTTTGGAAACCTATCTACTTTCAAGGACTTGACCAAGAGTCTCTCATTTTTTTTTCCAGTTCACATTATGTCATTGTACACAAAGCTTCAAGACCAACACTACGCATGAACTCGTTTGACCTGAGTTGTGTTTTTTTGCAGTGCGGTAAATAAGCGCTGTGATACAGGGTCAGTCAGATCGAACGCGTGTATTAGGACGGTATTTGTTTTCATGGAGATTGCGAAGAACGCTGGACTTGTTCATTCCGGCCTCCTGACCCACTCTGCTGGTACTTTGATGCGAGATCACGTGAATGGCAGCAGACGTGGCCTCATCCTTCGCCGTTTTTCCGACCTTCCGAGAGACATACTTCACAGAGAATGTTGCACGAAACTTCTGCATAAGGTCCAAAATTGTAGAAACAGCAGGCTGGGGTAGTCAGGGTGGCGTGTGAGAAACACCTGGCTCACCTCGGCTGCACTCCGGTGATTTTCTCCCATCAGGAGAATCATCTCTGAGTTGCCCGCCATCTCGACTGACCAAGCAACATTCCAGGAGTCCGCGCGAGCAATGCCGCACGGCAATGCACACAGAGCGGTATCAACGAGTACAGATGACCTTCAAAGAACACATCAATCACCTTCGCGACGTGATCGGAATTGCAAGCAGGGAAAGTACTCGCCTGATGGACATTTGGAATCTTCATTTGCGCAGGTTCAGGAACACCCTGTGCAGCCGGACCGCAACACCTGAACTGGATTGCTAATCGACGCGGGTCAAGAGAGTTCACGCGTGTTGGTCTTGAACCTTTCAGTATAATCATCAAATGTTTTGGATGCATTGCAGCGGTGCACTGTGAGTGAGTGAGTGCATTGTGAGTGCACAAACATTGTAGGTGCACAAAATAGTGTATGCATGCAATATTTTGATATTTTGTGCACCCACAATATGTTTGTCATTCTTTTGTTTGACCAATGGCTGTTATCCTTGTATGGGGGAAACTCCGCAAATAAAATAACTTTTTTTTATTGAATAGAATTGAATTTCTGATGCCCCAGGATGCTAGACTTTCATAAATAGTTATGTTTAACAAGGCAACGAGCGTTGATGGCGAAAATCGTGTGCGTCTCAATGCAGGTGGCGTACGCAAGGCAGAGTGCCACCAAACAAGTGTTGAATGTAGCCAAATGAGATTGTGTGCCAATCGAGTGGCCTGTGCGAGTTGTTTGGCTTGCATTGTTACGCTTATTGTGAACGCGATATTTCATTAGGTTTATCACACGCTTCTGGACCTCAGCAAATGGAGTCGCGTGCGGTGATTCGCACCTTGCTGCTTTGGTGAGTCGAAACACCGGCTTCGGATTTCGGAACTCGGAATCTGAATCGGAACAAACTCGGAAAGGAACTTCTCAAAATTCACAAAAATCGGAACACCGATTGAGTCGGAATGTTTCGAACGTTTCGGAATTCCGGAAAATCAAAATTGTGCCGAAACTTTCGGAAGAATGAAGTGATGGATTTTTCGGCGCTTTTGAAGTGCCGCGCAATTGTGGAGTTGTTCCAAAAAGCAGACTTTTCCAGGATCTGTGTTTTCTTTAAGGTCAGAAGGGTCTTTTGACACCATCGCAACGCAAAGTACGCAGAAACAGCCAATTGCGGTTAATAGATCTAAATTTTGGGGTCTAAACAGATCTATTATTTATTCCAAGTGTGTAATGGTTAGCCACTCCGGACCCATCATTGATGCTCATGGCGACCACATGACCAAAGAATAGACAAATTTCTTGAATGCTGTAAAATACTTGTTAACTTTTAATTCTTCATTCTCTCTTTCAAATTTCTAACACTTACAATACATTTATTCAAGACATTCTCACCTTTAATTTCACCAAAATTCCGGCAAGAATGACTTTTCAAGTTGAACCCTTCTTTTCTGTTCTTAAAACTATTTTCGCAATTTTTCCGCAGACTGACTCTCTGTCTCCAACCTCACACATATTTATAAACTTTTCTTACGTCACCCATCATTTGCGCACATCTTCCACACTCCCATAATTTCCCCTTGCCTGTCAACTTGCCATTTACATTTTGAACCTCACCTATCACGCCTAATAATTAATTACCTTGAATCTGCTCCTAGCACTCTTATCAGATTGGTTACTTACTGAAATATTAAAACATTGATTCCAACCCATTAAAACCCTCACTCACTCTCTCCCCCTCTTTGCCTTCTGTCAAAGTCAATGACACACTTTAGTTGTACTCAGCAACAATGTTTCATCATTCTGTTTCTATGCCCATACTTTTCCTAGATTTTTCCCGATCTTGTAATTACTCTTACCTTGATTTGCCTGCTTGCTGCCAAGCCATGCAAACCTTCACGATTACCTCATCCTATTTTCACTTAGCAACTCATTTTTCATATCCACATTTTTACACTCTAAACAACCTTACACTCTGACCCAAAAGTATCCCTACTAGCGGTTCCGATTCTCGCATAAATTCCGATTCCGATCGCAGTTCCGATTCCGAATGAAGCAAGTTCCGATTCCGTTCGAACCTTGCGAAGTTCCGACCCGATTCCGACGCGACTTCAATTTTCGATTTCCGCTTTGCCCTACCTTGTAGCAGAACTCAACGAGGAAATCGTCTTTTTTGCCTTGAGATCGCGAAGAAAGCACAAAATATTCCCGAACACAAGAAACTTGTTTGTTCGAATCGGATCAACCAATGACTTGAATTCTGCAAGCATCATGTGGCGATAAGAATAGTTCATTTCAAATTGCGGTGTTTTGATATTGACTCACGGTTCTATTGACATAGGTCCAATTCTTAAAACGTGACTTGACTGAGTCCCGGCGAGCCATTGCTGTTTTTGTGATTGTTGGGAAAATGTCGCACTATGCCTTCCATGTGGGCCATCTCAACAATCAACAAAGCATCAAAGACTCAAGTCGAGACTAAGCTCGTCTCAACAATCGGAACATAGTCACTATGTGTGTTCACCTTTAACCCGAGGTATCACAAAGTCCACTTTTTTCTTCCGTGTTAGGTGATAACGTAAAACAGGTGTCCGCGAAGCCTCATCACGTTTGGTTTAATTGTTTCTTCTGGAGACATAATTGCAAGATCACAGGGAAACATTTTCAGAAATAGCTGCATTCTGAGCCGCGCAATTGTGCCACCCTTTGGCGCCAGCAAACGGCACAGCGTGTGCCTTTTCGGTGTGTGCAATATGAAATTTTGCGAAAACTTCATCTTGACATAACCTAACCGCGCCTTACCCGTTGTGGTTCAAGGGTAAGATCCTCTGGTGAGTTAACTGAGAAGCTAAGAACATTTTTTTTATTTTGGGTCCATCTTGAGTGCAGTATTCGTGCTCTGGCGGTGTCAAATTTCCCACCAGAGAGAACCAAATGAATATGCCTAAGGCCAAGAGAGCAGCCAGGGATCTTTTTTCATCAGGGGTCAGTCGTACCTCAGCCCCCCAAAATGACTTCCATGCGTGTCAAACGTGCAGTTTTGTGTTCGTAAAGTGTCAAGTACCCTTGCCTATATTTTTGGTTGTATTTGTGCAAGATATTTCACGGATATTTTTATACCATTGCATAGATTGTCCCGATCAGTCTAACCCAATCCGAATGATGAGGAGGTCTGGTCTGTCATGGCATTCGTTGGCAGCTCTATATGTCATTTCGCTGGTTTTATCATTACCATGGATTTCAGCATCTACGAATGTTTCGGAAACAATGCCAGGTTGGATTTGTGGCTCCTCTTGTAATTTATAAGTAGTAAGTAGTAAGTAGTAGTAAGTAAGTAAGTTGTATGTAAGATCTAGTAAGATCTAGTAGATAGATCTCAGGAAGGCAGCAGAATTGCTTGATCGGGTCTGAGTTTGTTTTTTTTTTGTTTCACACAATACAGCTGCAAGCTTTGCTGGCAGCAGATGTGGAACGAGGTTCCGAGTCAATGCAATTTAAAAAACATTTTAAAAACTATAAAAACAATGTCAGGGTCAATCATGATTTAAAAACAAAGGTTCAATGAAAAGGAGCAAGATTTGGCTCAGGAAATGGGCTTCTCGAATAACGCCGGTGCGAGTGCCTCAGGGATGCAAATGCTCTATGTATAATGGATGAGGTAGGTGCATGGGGAAAGTGCATTACAATCACAAAAAGTTCGGGGGGAAATGGAATTATAGAGTTGATTGGGAGCACAAATTGGAGTTGAAAAGGAAAGCCCATTTTCAGTTCTGCGCTGTTTGTGCTTAACAACATAGCACCATGGCAGTAAGAGGTTATAAGCATTGGTAACGGTATCGATCAAAAGGTTTATCCTGCGCTCTTCTTCCGCAACCCCAGCAAACCCAAGCCAAGTTCCTTCAACAGGACAGAAACGCTAACATCACGTGAAAACGACCTTGCAATTATACGAGCGTTCTTCTCTGGATCTTTTCAATTAAGGTGATTTCACCTTGGGCAGATGGGTCTCAGACAATGCTGGCGTCTTACAGAATTGGAAACACAAGGGAACGGTAGGCTTTAAGTTTGGCAGTTATGGATGCATATCGCATATTTCGGGATATAAAGCGAAGGGAAGAAAAGAAAACACCCAAATACTTAAAACTGTTCACGGTTTCAATCCACTGACCGTCTGGAATGTATAGTAAATTCCAGAAGTTAAATTGGACCTTCGTGTGAAAACCGCATTGCTTTGGTCTTAGTCGCGTTGACCTGCATGACCTAGGCGTCACACCAGCGGAAGACATGGTTGAGATCGGTTTGATGAGCATCGGAATCGTCAGGCGAGTTAACATCTCTGTATAGCACGACATTGTCGGCAATTAAAACGCACACTTGAAGAACGATTTTTTTTTGTAAGTCATTTTTGACCAAAAAGGCAATTGGGCCAAGGACAGTTCCTTGCGGAACACCAGAGGAAATATCAGAGTCAAAAAGAAACAGAGCTTGGGATCGGTCATCTGAAAAGCTGACTGAGTTGTTTTGAAGCAAATTGCAGCTTTTGGATTCTGAAGAAGAAGAAAAAGTGAATTATTTACGCCTGCAATTTTCAAAGCATATGCAACACATATCAATTGTCTTGTTGCTAATTGCAGCTTTTGGATTCTGAATGGGAAGAAAAGGGAATTATTTACGCCTGCAATTTTCAAAGCATATGCAACACATATCAATTGTCTTGTTGCTAATTGCAGCTTTTGGATTCTAAAGGGGAAGAAAAAGAGAAATATTCACGTCTGCAATTTTCAACGCATATGCAACACACATCAATTGTTTTGTTGCTAATTGCAGCTTTTGGATTCCGAAGGGGAAAAAAGTGAATTGTTTGCGCCTGCAATTTTGAACACATATGCAACACACATCAATAGCTTTGTTGCTAATTGCAGCTTTTGGATTCTGAAGGGGAAGAGGAAGGAAATTATTTGCGACTTAAATTTTACACATCTGCAACACACATGAATTATTGTCTTGTTGCAAATTGCAGCCTTTGGATTCTGAAGGGGAAGAGGAAGGAAATTATTTGCCCCTGCAATTTTAAACACATATGCAACACACATCAATGGTTTTGTTGCAAATTGCAGCTTTGTGATTCTGAGGGGGAGAAAAAGTGAATTATTTTTGTTCCTGCAATTTTTGACACATACGCAACACACATCAATTGTCTTGTTGCTAATTGCAGCTTTTGGATTCTGAAGGGGAAGGAAAGGGAATTATTTACGCCTTGCAATTTTTCACCCATATGCAACACACATCAATTGTCTTGTTGCTAATTGCTGCTTTTAGTTTCTGGAGGAGCAAAAATTGGAATTTTGGCCTGTTGTTTTCAAAACTTCAATGGTTTTTCCTAAAGTTTGGTTCCAAGGGGGGAAAGGTTTTTGTCTTTTCCCAAGTTCTTGTTTGGGCTAATTTGCTTTTTCCTAGGAGCAAAATTGGAAATTTTTGTTTTCAAAATTAAGAATTTTTTCAAATTTAATTGGAAATTTTGGGTTGTTCAATTCTGAGGTAAGAACCAATAGACAATTTTGAATTCGTTTTTGGAATTTCTGTTTTTTAATTCAAAGCTTGGAACCTGACGGAAGGCCTTTTGGACGATTAATTCAAGAGGGAAGGCGGAACCTTTGGCGTATTTTGGAAACCACCATTGCGTATTTTGGAAACCAAAAACCTCTTAAAAACCCGGAAAGGGTGGTTTCAGTAATTAACTAGGAGATCCATAGGAGATTTTTGTCAGAATTTTAAAGCACGGGGTAATCTAACTCTCTACCTCGCATGCGCCGCAAAACGCATTTCACGAAGGAATGCTTTTTGCAACGCATGCCATATGGGAATTACCTAACCCCGTGATTTAACATTCCAAAAAAAAATCTCCTAAGGACCGTCAATTACTGAACCGTCAATTACTGAAGACCGTGTATACACTACTATCGAAAAATTAAAGCCATTTCAACCTGACCTAACCTTTGTCAAAGAAAAAATTGGAGAGGGAAAGAGGGGCTCTAATTGGATGAGTTAAATGGGGAGCTATGCACTTGTGGCTGGCTGCCTCGACCAAGGGGATTAAACCTAAGCGTCCGGGTACTTGCGATTTACGGAGAGAACTGCTGGATCAATCAGTCATCTGACTTGACGTTGGAAAGGAATGAAGTCGCCACATGGTTAAAACAGCATGCTGTAATATTAAAATGGTGCTGGAGAATTCCCAAAAGATTTGCACAGATCACAACATCTCAAAGGTTAAAAGGACAAAGCGTTCAGAAGGGGTAAAATCAGCTGTGTGACGCTTTCGGCTCGGCCACGGCACACTCAACTGGCTAGTCCAATAAATCAAGGCCTGCTTTGGAGAGGCATATGAGCGAATTCAATGCATAACCAAGAGTTCTGCATTCCGCACCAAACAGAGCTTTTCAAGAGCACTTATCTTTCTAAGTAGGTTGCTCCAACGGCGGTACCACGGCGAATCATTGATACATCGTTGCGACGTTGCTTGGCTAGCTTCCTCTTTTCAACAGCAACGTTGGGTTGGATTGCTCGAATCTCAGCTATCTGAAGTTTTGTCGCAAGCCGGGGAGCAGAGCGCGAAAATGGAAACTATTTTCTTCAGCTTGATCAGTAATTTGACCCAGACCATGGCAGGAACTAGTGGGGAAGAAAATGAGGGCAACCCTGTGAAAATTTCCCATTTCAGCTTAATAAATTGGGCAGATCAGTGGAAGATTCCAACTGATAAAACTCACCAAATTTGGGGATGGAAAAACTAAAAGATATGCTGCTGGGACTGTACACAGGTAATTTTCCGACTGAATGGCACATAAAATGGAGAATTCAAGCTTCAGATAGTGAGCTCGGATTCACAACAAATCTTCTGCCCTCTAAAACTCCTGTCTGACACTTGGGTCATTTCATGCCTGCGCTTACAAGCGAAGTTGCGGCCACGAAGGAAATGCGGCCACGATCATCGTAACAATTTTATCAAACGAATGTCAAAAGCAAGTGTTTGAATAATTTGTTCTGAATGATTTGAAACTGCACAAAATCAAGGAAACAAGTACTTCGGAGTTTACGGAAAGTTGCGGAAATTGGCTCATCCCGGTGATGCTGTTCCTCACATAGAGATTCTGCCTCACTTGTCCAAAATAATCGTTATACAGGGTGAGTCACTTCGAATGTTGGTTTTTTTCGATCGCAGTTTCCGCGAAAGCGAAAACGGCTGCACCAACAATAGTGGTGCAATGGAGGTTTTGGAGCCTGGTTCTTTTGCGCTTCGTTTGGTTCCGTTGGGTTCTCCCAAATTGACACCCCTACACCCTTTTTGGGGAAGGGTTGTTAGGGTTGTTTTCTATGCTGCGCATTATCTCCGGAACTGAGCTTCGGAGGTCCATGGTTTAAATTATAAAGTTGTTCATTTCCTTGATCTGAAGGCACCGGAAGTGGTCCGACTCAAATCCATCCCTTGGCTTCCGTTTTTGGGGTGGTTTTCTGCGGGAAGGGGTAGAGAGGTTGGAGGGGCGTTTTTTCAGCAGGCATGCGTTCTTCGTGTCTCGGATGATGGCGGCCCGAGACCTCAGTCTTATTGCAATTCGGTGAAGTCACATTTGGGGGTGTCTGAAGGGGGGAAGGGGTGGTTATGGAGATATCTCCGTTTTCGCGGAAATTGCGATCGAAAAATCCAACATTCGAGGTGACTCACCCTGTATATTTTTGTCAACGCAAAAAACTGGCAAGTTGAATATGTGAAAAACCCAAAGGCGAAGTATTGAACCAAATCTGAACTGCAGACCAAATCACATCTGAACCAAATCAAATCTGAACTCATTTTGCTGCAAAAACTCTCCTCTCTCAAATTGGGCTGCCGCTCTCGATTTCAATATACCTAATCATGCGTTAACCACCACAACAATGCCATAGCTGCAACAATGCAAACTTACCCCGTTAAAACGGGAGATCAAAAAAATTAAAACACCGAGCACAGTACAAATTTGAAAAAAGCTGCCACCAAGATTGAAAGTTGAAAGACGGAGCTCGTGTGAAACAGGTGCGGCGATCGAAACGAAAGTGAGCCTTTGGCAAACGACAGCCAAATTTTTCGCATGACCCCGCAATTATGTAAAACAAAAAAACGACAGTGCCCTCTCCATGCGTTGCGCACGCAGCCTGTTTACCTGATATCAATTTACTGATTAGTTAGCTCGTGGCCGAATATTAAAAATAAAGGCGTACACGGTGGACTGAAATGTTGGAGATTTCAGGATAACGTGAACCTTTCCTTACCTACATTGACCTGCTTCTGCTTTCCGCCTATACCGCCTGGTGTCCCCCAGCCACAAAAATATAAAAAGTCCTCCAGCAAGGAAAATCTAAAAAAATCGGTCACCGGCTGGAATCGATCCCCACACTTTGGATTAGTAGCCCAGTGCCTTAATTCCACCGGTAGATTGGCACAATCTGGAATCAACACGTAATCATTCAGAAGATTACTGACACCTTTTGCCAAATCAACGAAAAAATGGTCGTAACGGAAGAAACGAAAGATCGTAAGACCATCTCATAACGGTTTCGAGTTGGCGTGTTATTATGCTGGACATAGCAGAACAATACTTTAAATTTAACCAAATGTGGAGATTTCCCTTGAACGGAACAAAGAGCAGGGACTCAATATCCACAGCGACATCCAGATCATCTTACCATTTTGAAAGTAAAATGCAATGTGGTTATGGAACGACATTGGCCTAACCGCCACCCTCCCAAATATATTCTGATTTGATTGCAGCAATTTCGTAACATATTTTATTCCATTATAAATTTCAAAACGTTTAGCTTGCTATGGAGTCGACCGGTCAAATGCATCTCATAACATCTACAGAGCTTGCAAATTTATCTGGGACATCACCGACGGTATGATGTGTGCATTCGCCTTCTGGTTATCAAATAGCAGTTTCAACATCAAGAATTATATTAAAGGAACAGTGGACCATACATATACATGTGAAGGAGCAATGAAGTTTTGCTGTGTTTTCACCTGGGATAAGATCACCTTGTGGGATCCTCTGGCTAATTACTTTACCGAATCAACTCAGCAGGACAATGTGGCGGGTTTTATAGACTTTGGAACAAAGGACGAGCTAAGGGATAATCTTAAGAACATCAATGCCTTCTGAATTGATTCTCTTTCTAATATCCCCGTTACAGCTACAACTCCGTGTACTATCTCGCCTAGGCATGTGTATTTGTGTAATTGTGGCCTGTGTACTCGTAATGGTAAAATCTGAATAAACAGTGTTCAATTGTGACAGCGCTCAGCCTTCCTTGTGTATTTCTTCCCCAGATAATAAAATCCGGCCACCGAACAGTTCCATGCTACTTGTGCTGTTTAAAGACCACAAGCACCCTTAGTGGCGTTATGGACAGCAGTACACGTACGCCACCTGGAACAGCGTCAATGAGTTGAGTACGCCACCACAGCAGCGTCAAGGAGTGCAGTACGCCAACCAGCGCGTCAATGCAACCAGGAACCCTAGGGACAGTACGCAACCCGAAACAGCGTCAGGGAGTACTGTATGTCGTCCGGAACAGCGTCAAGAAGTGCATCGGTGGCAGAACCCTTGACTGATCTTACAAAGAATGCGGTTCATTTTCCAGGGGTCATTTATCCCCCTCTTATATCTTATTTATACGACCTGATTTATCCAGCGGTCATTTTCGGAAAAGGGGGACAATCACCAATGAGAACACTTGCACATTCACCTTCATTTTGGTATGGGAATCTCGTGCATCGTTTTAATCCGTCCAAAAATTGCTGGGCGAGAAAACTTCACAATCCCCAGTGACAGTCCACCACCGAGATATTGTGCTGTCGCCTTTGAGGCAGGAGTCTCACCTTATGACTGATGTTAACGGATATTCAAATTGGCAGTGCTATTGTTGTAACCCCAGGAAATTGTTCTTTGCTCGAGGTCTTCTCTTCTCACAGGGAAGTGCACATTCCATCCAGATTGTGGTTTTTGTCATTTCCAAATGAAGGATTGGTTTATATCTTGTCGGAATCTGAAGATTTTCAACACTCCATGCCACAACTATGCCTTGCAAAAATGGCAACCAAAAATTTCCACAATCTCATTTTTGCTGCTCCCTTGGGGTTGCGTGCCGCGTCTGCACTGCATCGCGATTCAGAACAGCATACATTCAACCGCGCTGTCCATTCACGCCATATTGAAACCTCACCCGCGCCCGCCTTCTCTCTTGTTTGCTCAACAATGCATTTCTCTACTCGATGTGCTGCTTTCGACTGCATCATGTCCTGTGGCTGTGCGCTGCTGCAGATATTTGTTCAATGGAATGGAGGCGCTGCTGCATCGTCTTTACGGTGATGAGTTCCGGCATGGAGGCAATGAATTCCAGACGACAATTAATTTCTGACCATCCAAGAAAGCGACAACGGCTAATCTATTAAGGAAACAATCGGCCGTATTCCCCGTTTAAATTCACCCTCAGGTTCAACTCAACAGTCAATTCAATGGATATAGATTTGTGCTGTGAAAATTTCATTTCCATGCACATTGCTTATTCCCTTTCCATTGTTGCATTGAAAGATGCATCCGTCTGTCGAATTGGCTGAACCTGAGGACGAGTTGCAATTCGGAATACGGCCGAATGTTTCTCTTTTGGAACAGCGGGTTGTTCTTGTACCGCAGCGGTCTGTGACGTGTATAGGCATGATGTGATTCGTTTTGACATTTCGTTTCATTTCGTTCATTCGGTTCATGGAACAAATGGAATGTGGCGTCTGCGGTTGGAAAACGGGACCTCATGAAAATGGAACATTTCAATCAGGAAACCAACGTTCCGGATGCAATGTGACAGAGGGGGGAAGAAACAAAAGCAGCTAAGAACCACAACTCTAAACAAAAGCGATTATTGATTTAAGACCGCCCAACGTTTGGGTCGCCACCTGTAACTGAGTTGGAATTGAAACAGCACATGTCCTACTGGTGATGAAGGGCATCTGTAACCATTTTACACTCGCAACACGTGACATTTTGGGTACGGGTACCACAAACATAGCACATATTCAGGAGTCTCGTGAGTGGTACTTAGCTGGGTTTGTCTCTGAACATCCCAAGCCAAAGACACACTGAAATAGTGCAAATAGGTGGATCAGTAGGCTATTTACTGGCAAGTGAAAGACTGGATTATTTGTTTGGAAACGGATTGCGGCATTTTATTACACCGATCCGTCTGCTCTCTCTCTCTCCCTTTTCTGAAAGGCGATTGGAAGCCGCCAATAAGACGCAGGAAATGAAGAGATCTGAATTTAGCCCACCCATGGACTCCAGTTCTCTAAGATTATTTTTTTTACATCAACGGTTTACTTCGCGGTTTCCAAGCAGCGTTTAGTCTCGTTTAACGGTGTATACGAGGGTCCATGTTGCACTGAAAAGAAAAGGCTCTGTCGGCTTCTGGGGTCATGAAAGTACAGTAACATAAAAAAAAATGAATCCTTAACAGATTTAAATGGGCTCCAACATCTGCAAAATTCATTTGCTTTCATTCTATGCGGGTTGCGTTCTTTTTTGAAGAATTCCGATGTTTTGCCTCGATGTCAGCTGGAATTCAAAGAGGGAAATTACTGAGGCTTGCCCCTCCCAGATATATCTTTTCGGGTTAAGTCATTTATACGGGGGGACACAATTGCACGGCAACAGGGAACAATTTTTAAGAAAACAGCAGTACCCTTAGCCGTGCAATAGTGTCCCCCCTTTGGCACCAGCATACGGCACAGGGTGTGCCTTATTTCTCTGGAGGGTGGGAAGTCGGTTGAGATAGGTTAATTAGGCGCTTTGGATAGGCTAAGTTTACTTAGGTAGATTCGGTTGGGTCGTTAGGTAGGTAGGTTAGGAGGTCAGGTGAGCGTAGGTCAGTTGGGTGAGATTGGATTAGATGGGTCGAGGTTGTTTTTCGCTAGTTCATTTGGTTTTTTAGTAAAGGTACATGCACAGAGAACCCTAACCTAACCTAACCTAACCTAACCTACTTTAACCTAACCTAACCTAACACCTAACCGAACCTATCTAACTTAACTTAACCTATCCAAAGCGACTGCATTAACCTATCTCAACCGACTACCCACCCTCCAGAGAAATAAGCACACCATGTGCTATGCTGATGCCAAAGGGGACACTATTGCACGGCTAAGGTACTGCTGTTTTCTTAAAAATTGTTCCCTGTTGCCGTGCAATTGTGTCCCCCCCGTATAAATGACTTAACCCATCTTTTCTCCTGGAGAATGGTGTGGCGAATACCAGAAGATAGAACAAATTTTCTGATACCTGATGCCGGTAGCTGTTCGTGAAGGTATAATTCGGCGTCGTTCAAAATGGAGAAACATGGTCTCAGACGTTTTATGCTTGATGATCTTAAATGCAAATTAATGCATTTGCCAACTTTTCCGAGAAAAACAGCAGAAAACTGACAGCCCATTTAGCTCTGTTAGGGAGTCGTTATTGTTTCAGTCACTCTACATTTTTGTCATCACGAACCCATCAGACAATTAAGGGGCAGCCAACGGACGTTTTTCACAGGTTTTAACGAATTGTCAGCAAGCCGCTCTGGAAAATATGATTTCTTTCGCTTTTTCTTCTGGTAAAATTTAGACAAGGTCAGTGGTCGATGAAGTAGAAAGAATGGATCATTCCAGAAAAACGGCAATCTGCGCATTCGCTGCATTTCAGCGCAGAGCATACACACCAGCAAGAAAGCGCATTTGAGCGAAGAATGCGTATTTCAACGAAATATGTGCCATTTCAGCGAAGAATGTGCATTTCAACGAATATTTCGCATTTAAGCCAGGGACGGACACTTCAGCAAAGAATGCGAATTTCGTTGAAGAATGTGCAGTTCGGTGAAGAATGTGCTTTTCAGGAAAAAAATGAGCTTTTCAGCCAAGAATGCACACCACTTCAGCGAAGAACGCGCATTTCAGCAAAGAACGCGCTATGCGCGTTCTTTGCGAATAATGCACATTTCAGCGAATAATGCAAATCAGCGAATAATGCACATTTCAGCGAAGAAAACGTATTTCAGCGAAAAAGCGCGCATTGCAGCGATGAATGCGCATTTCAAGAAAAAACGCGCATTTCAGCGAAGGATGCGTATTTTTGCGAAGAAGTGCATTTCAGCGCAGAATGCGCACTTCCGCGAGGAATCAGCATATCAGCGAGGAATTCGCATTTCAGCAAGAATGCGCACATCAGCGATAAATGCGCATTTCAGCGAAAAAAGAGCATGCGAACGTTGAACTAATGAAGACCTGACTTCTCTCTTGAACACGGTCACCTCTCTCTTTCATAACCCTCACTCTGCCAAAATGTGAAAATATTCATTCTCAATGTTTCTGAACTAACGCCTCCCAGAAAAGTTGTCTACTGATTAAGTTCACGCTGTTTCTTGCATTGTTAACTTGTTCGCAAACGCAGCCCTTCCGGAGACGAACAACAGGTACTGTGTGCGGCAACAGAACGGCTACAGCCGGATGCCCGAAGCAATGCTTTCAAAATGAGCCCGATGGATTGCTTGGCGACATTTGCATTTGAAAAGTTGTGGACTGGGGTCGTAGTTGAGCCATTTATACGAGAAGCTTTTATCCCTTCAAAATCAAGTCATCATGTTTTGAATTGTTCGGTGAAAAATCTTCTCCGAATTTCATATGCAAAAGATTGGTGGCAATTAGCAAAACAAAAACAAGAGTGAAAAGAACTTCACCGTTGCATGGTGTCAAGCTTTTAGTGCCAATCTTGGTAGTATACATATGTATAGAGTTCCAAACTTTTTGCAAAGATGCCACCAATTGGCGATGCATAGCTTTGAGGGTTCGCCAAGGCAATTATGCCGGCATGACATCTGATGACAATTGATTGCATTTTGCCAAAAAATGTTTCTAAATCTCCACCCCCAGCCGGCTATAGTCTTTCGCCCCCTCTCACCATCAAACTCCCATCTGCCGCCAATGGAAATATAATAATTCCTGGCTTAACGCAAGACACGTGATCCAAAACCAGCTATACAACTCCATTGTCCTCCTATATAGCCCATATGGTCCAGGAGATACAATTCTCGGATGAAGCTACAACGGTCCATTTATTTTCGCTTTTTTCCACTGTGTAAATAATTTAGGAATTCTAGCATCGTTCCGTGGTGTCCTGCACATGCTGGCGATCCTCTGTTGCGCTAAAAGCATTAAAAAAGGGAAAAGTGCTAATAGAGACACGAGGCAATAGAGAACTGTGGATTCAAGGCACTCTTATGTGCAATATTCTCTCGCTGAAGTATAGCCGAGAAGCGTTGTTGCCATGGCAGCGAAGGGCAGCAGCCTAGAGGAAGGAGAGTTAAAGGATTTGGCCGATTTGGCGGCGCGAAAAATCGCCGTCGGGAAGTCGGCGGCAGATTCCGGCGAAGGCGCCGACGGGAAGGACGCGAATCGTGATCCAGCGCGATCAGGAAGGAAAGCGTCCGTCGACAATGCGACGATCCCAGGTGACTCTGGCCAACGGAGCCGCCATTCCGAGCCTGTGGTAGGCTTGTTTCGACGCCTGTCCCTGAAAATCGCTTCCCTGTCCGGCGGTAACAGCTTCCCGAAGCCACCTCGCATCGAAGAACCCAGCGCTCCAACACGTGGTTTCGATATCGACCAGATTTTGAAGGATCTGTGTCGGAAAGATTGTTCGGAATCGCACGCATCTGAACAGCATCACGGAGGCCACACCGGTGGGAACGGTGACGTCAGTGGGCCATTCATTCAAAGTGGGGATGACTTCGTCTTTCCGGTCAGACCACCCATCACAGCACGTTACAAGCAATTAAAGTTCATCACCTTGTCTCCAGAGGAAGACGAAGTCAAGCCGATGGGTGCCCTGGCTTCGTCAACCTACAAATCCAAGGCACCGAAAGGATTGACCCTTAACCTAAGTACGTCTGCCGAACAGGCACCCCCGTCTGCCAGCCCCGCCTATCAGAAAAGCGTGGCTGCCCTTGTCTCCAGGTTGGTACCGAGCAGGATATCGAGGGCTGTGATTGGTTCGCCAATTCCTCAACCGGTTTCCTCGACTAATCAGAAGGCCCAAGACGAATTCGATGCCCTGACCAGCATCCTGGACGCCATGCGATCCGAGGCCAGGGAGAGGGAAATGAAGATGGCCGCGCTGGAAGCCGAATTGGCCGAGGTCAAAGGACAACTAAAGATAAGGCAACAGGATGCTAGGAAGTACCAGCGCGAAGTACACAAGTTGAAGGTCAGTGCATGGTTTTTATTCTTTTTACTCCGTATACTGGGTCTTCCATAAGTCTCCGGACAACTTCGAACGGACGAGGTACACATAATTTTTATGCGAAGAACTCTCCCATCAATATTCTGCACTTTCATTGCACTTTCATGCACTTTCATGAGACCAAACTCAGTGAAAATGCTTCGTTTTGTGGACCAAAGCTGAGTCCAAAATTATGCCAGTTGACAGCTCCCGTCATGGAAACACCACCATGGGTACACCTCGCCCATTTGAAGTTGTCCCAGGACATCCTGTGGGAGAACCTGTAAACAATAATTGATAGATGACTTTTGCAAGCAGTTGGTCAGACTAACAATCCTAACGCCAACAAACATGCCAGCGTGAGCGTCATGAGGGCACATGCGTCATTTGGGTTCGCAAAACCCCAACACGGCCCGCCTCAGGAATTACAGGGTGATATAAAATATGAAGGACTCCATCCGCATGATCACCAATGAACAAAGCATATTTTATGTACAGTGATGACGGGATTAATGTTCTCATACTT